>PHNY01015563.1:7807-23594 GCA_003724115.2 Anethum foeniculum
ATTTTTTTTTGAAATAAGTCGATAAGTTGATAAGCTGGCTAACAGCCAAACAGGCCCTATATTTATTCATAATAATTTACTTAATATACATATAGATTATTATATATTTATATTAAATATTATAATTGGGGATCAGGGTCGGGGAACGGAGCAAGGATACCCTAATCCCCGACCCCGCCCCGATCCCCGAATTTTTTTTATACTTTTCCCCTCTCCCCGCCCCGAACTCAAAAAATTTCCAGAATCCCCGACCCGAACGGGTTCGGGTCGGGTAGGGGCGGGTGAAATGCCCATCCCTACTTAGATGTAGGCCATAGACTAGGAGTAGGGGCCGAACCAAGTGAAAAATTCTTGGTATTCTGCATTATTCTTATTTGCTTACGGCATTTAGTGTTTCAGTAATTTATGTTCAGTAGAGTAATTGAGTCTGTTTCATTCTGTCTCTTTAGTGAATAGGTCTGACTTATTGACAAAAGGGACTGACTCATTTGTGTTCAGTCAGTTATTTATAAACGTTTATTGTGCTGTAAATTTCAATTGGTATCAGAGCAGGTGCATTTAATCTGTGTTTTAGTGACTGTTTTGCTAGCGACCCATGGCACAACAAAACGTCTCTCTTTGAACATCCCTCCTCTTCTACTTGATGCTGAGAACTACAATGACTGAAAATTTCGAATGAAAGTGTTTCTCCAGCGTGATACTTACGAATGTGATGCAGTTGAAAATGGTATTACCATTCCAATGAAAGATGAACTCTCTGTTGAATGGAATGAAAGATGAAAGCCAAAGTTTATCAAGGATCTTACTCCTGAAGAAATAAGTTCGCTCAACCATAATGTAATAGCAATGAACTCTCTGTTGAATGGAATGGCTCCTATTGAACTTCGTAAAGTCTCCGCTTGTACCTTAGTCAAAAAAATTTGGGATACTATCAAAGTCAGTCATGAAGGGACATCCAAGGTACATGAAGTAAAGCTTAGTATGCTTATGAGTGATTATGAAAGTTTCAGGTTGGAACGAGATAAAAGTGTTAAGGAAGCTCAAGAAAGATTTCTAACACTGATGAACTCTATATCACACCTCAAAAGAGTTATCCCACAATCGGAGATCAACCGGAAGATTCTCAGAGCTATGCCTAAGAAATTCGCTCCTAAGGTCACAATACTGCAAGATTCACCAATGTTATCGACCATAGAAACTCTCACACTCTTCAGTGAGCTGGAAAAATTTGAGAATCAGTTACGCATGTATGATAAAGAAGATAATGCTCCTCGGAAAAAGACTCTAGCTCTTAATGCTTAAGCCGATGAATCACCTGAAGATTGCGATGAGAAAATCGCTCTTCTGACCAAGAAGTTTCACAAGTTTCTTGCTAAGAGGAATGCTTCGAAACGTCCTATAAAATCTCAATTTCCCAGAAAAGATGCCAAATTCAACCCAAGCAAAGAAAGCAAGATTAATTCGAGCAAGGACACATGCTTCGAATGTGGAAAGAAGGGACATTTTAAGAAGGACTGATTCAAGCTTAAATCCAAAAAGAAAGCATTGCTGACATGGAGTGATGATGAATCTGATGTGGAGATCGACTCATATAATGAAGTTGCCCAACTTTGCTTTGCTGGACTTGAAGACAGTTCAAGTGATAATGATGAGGTACAAACTGTTCAATGTAATAAATATTCAAATATATCTCAGGATGTACTAACACTGCAGGCTCAAAATAGAAAGTTAAAGGCAAAGAATGCCTATTTAAAAAGGGCATTAAGCGAGGTACTCAGTGAAATGGATGATTCCATTAAGGATGAAGCTCTTGTTGCTGAAAATAGATAATTAACCGAGAAGGTTTCTAAACTCAAGGAAGAAGTTGATTATCTCATGAATGAAATTGAGATGAAAGATACATGCCTTGATACGCTAAAGAAAGAGACACTCCCAGCTGAACCAGTTGAAGTCGAAAGAAACAGTCCACCCGACCCTTTGGTTCCAGAACTAAAGCAGAAAGTGGCTCAGCTTGAAAATGACCTAGCTAAATGTTTTTATGGAGAAGGAACTTTGAATGCTCTTCTTGCTGAACAAAAATCCTCTCTTGATAGACAAGGTTTGAGATGCGAATTAGTCAAGAAAAAGGCTTTTCAAAGTGGTTACAAGAGAACTCCAATGAAGTATAAGATGCCATATGAGAAATGTCGAGACTGTGGCTTACCTGGTCACCCTTCTTAATCTCGTCTATGTGGTATCAAGGGCCACTACTCTAACTCATCTACTAGACATTAATCTATGCATACTTCTGCAAATGTTGTTCAGATGTGGATTAAGAAATTTGATAGGCACTTATATAAGATTTATGATACTAACAAACAAGGACCCAAAGTTATGTCGGTACCCAAGAGATAAAGAATTTGTTGCAGGTTTGAAAGCTCATGTTCCTCGCAACAAGTGGATTATCGACAGTGGTTGTTCCCGTCATATGACTAGTGAAAAGTCCAAGTTTATCTCCTTAGTTGCTAAAGAAGGAGGTTTGGTTACATTTGGAGATTCCAACACTGTTCGTATAGTTGGTAAAGGTACTATAGGTAATGACAAATTTGCTATTAATAATGTTAGATTAGTCGATGGTCTGAAATATAATCTTATTAGCGTGAGTCAACTAACTAATGTTGGTCATAATGTTAAATTTGATAAAGATATTTGTTTTTTTGGTGATAAATCTAGTGAGTTTGCTTTAGTTGCAAAAAGGAAGGGAAATATTTTTTTTTAGATTTTGATGAGCAGCAGGAAGAAATATGTCTTGTTACTGTTCAAGAACAACTAAATCTTTGGCATAGACGTCTCGGTCATGTACATATGGATTTGCTTCGAAAAATCTCATCTCATGATTTAGTTCGAGGTCTACCAAAGCTCAAGTTCGAGAAATCTAAATTGTGTTCATCTTGTCAGCTTAGTAAACAGGTGAAAACTTCCTTTCTTGCTAAGAATAAAGTATCAACTATTGTTCCTTTGCAGCTACTTCACCTAAATTTGTACGGACCCGAACGTTATGTAAGTATTGGAGGTAAGAATTATGCCTTTGTTATAGAAGATTATTACTCTCGTTTTACCTGGGTATTATTCTTACGTACTAAAGATGAAGCATTTGTTGAGTTCAAAGATCTTATTACGAATCTTGAAACCAAGTATTCTGTTAAGCTCAAGACAATTCGAAGTAATCATGGAGGAGAATTCGAGAAAGATTTTCACAACCTTTTGCAAATCCAGAAGAATTACACATGAATTCTCAGCTCCAAGAACTCCGCACAAAACGGGGTAGTCGAACTCAAGAACAAGACTCTACAAGAAACTGCCCGTACCTTACTTCATGAAAGTATTCTGCCACGTAAATTTTGGGTAGAAGTGGTAAACACTTCTTGTTATGTTTTAAATAGAGTACTTATTCGTCCTATGTTGCTTAAGAGTCCTTATGAATTGCTTAAACAAAAGACTCCTAACATCATTCAATTTCGAGTATTTGGTTCGAAATGCTTTATCTCAGATACTCAGATTAACTGCGGAAAATTTGATGCTAAATCTATGGAAGGAATTTTCTTGGGATACTCAACTACTAGCAAGGCCTATCGAGTATATAATTCTCTCAAGCATAAAGTAGAAGAATCTATTCATATCACCTTCAACGAGTCTTCCATTAATATCTCTCAAATTGAAGAAGATGTTGTCGAGCCATCGTCTCATTTTCATCTTAAAAGAGTCAAGCTTCTCTAGACAAATCAGGCAGTTCAGCTTCAACTGATCCATCTAGTTCTACTGGCAATTCACAAGAATCAGCTCAGAGTTCTGACTTCCCTGGCTCTCCTCAGACTCCTGATCTATCTTCAAGTGATTTCAACTCTCCTCAACATGGTAATTCTTCGCAGAAGGAATTGAGACAGTCTTATTCAAATGAGACAACCCATATTTCATTTCAGGAGGATAGTTCTAATATGGAAGAAATAAGTAACATTCATATTCCTAATTCTTCCAGAACAGTGAAGAATCATCCACCAAACAATCTTATTTCAGAGTTAGATTAATGAATCACTACTCGAAGCAGGCTTCGAAATTTCTGTGCTTTCTGTGCATTTGTTGCTGAATTTGAACCGAAGAATGCTCAAGAGGCTGTTGCAGATGAACACTGGTCAGTTGCCATGCAGGAAGAATTAAATCAGTTCCAACGATGCCAAGTATGGGAACTTGTCCCCCCCTCCTCCAAATGTTAAAATCATTGTACTCGTTGGGTTTTCAAAAACAAAAAGGATGAAGACGACAATATTATTCGAAACAAGGCTCTCCTAGTAGCACAATGATACAACCAACAGGAAGGAATTGATTACGAGGAGACTTATGCTCTTGTTGCTCAGTTGGAACCTATTCGCATTCTTATGGCTTTTGCAGCTCATAAAAAGTTCAAGCTTTATTAAATGGATGTCAAAAGCGCCTTCCTCAATGGTTATCTTAAGCAAGAAGTCTACTTGAAGCAGCCTCCAGGTTTTGTTCATAAAAAATATCCAAATTATGTTTATAAGCTCAAAAAATTAGTCTATGGATTGAGACAGTCCCATCAATGCTGGTATGAGCATCTCAGTCAATTTTTAGTAGACAGTGGCTTTACTCGTGGTACACTAGATCCCACTTTATCTATCTTTCATAAATATAATCATTTTCTGTTAGTACGAGTTTATGTGGATGATATTATGTTTGGATCGACTAATGAGTCTTTATGTAAGTGGTTTTCCGACTGCATGCATAAAGAATTTGATATGAGTTTAATGGGTGAACTACAATATTTCTAGGATTACAAATTAACAAGTCTGCTGCATGTATCTTTATACATCAAAGTAAGTATATTAATGATCTGCTCAAACGATTTGCACTCGAGAATGTAACTCCCAAGACTACACCTATGAGTACTTCAGTCAAGCTCACTAAAGATGAACAAAGTACACATGTAGATGTCACTAAATTTCAAGGTATGATCGGATCACTTTTATATTTGAATGCCTCTCGTCCTGACATCATGTATAATGTATGCTTATGTGCTCATTTCAGTCCCAACCTAAAGAATCTCATCTGAGTGCCGTTAAACGTATTTTTAAATATATGAAGGGTACTAATAATTTGGGCTTATTCTATCCTAGTTCATCTTCCTTTGACTTAATTGGTTTTTCAGATGCTGACTATGCAGGGTCTGAGGTTGATAGAAAAAGCACTAGTGATGCTTGTGAATTTTTAGGTGATTGTTTGGTCGCATGGCGTAGTAAAAAGCAAACATCTGTAGCTCTCTTTACTGTTGAAGGAGAATATCTTGTAGCTAGTAGTTGATGTGCTCAGATTTTTGGATGCAACAAACTTTACATGATTTTGGTATTTTCCATTCCAACATTCCAATTTATTGTGATAATACATCTGCTATAAATATCTCCAACAATCTTGTTATGCATTCTCGCACTAAACATTTTGCGCCACTATCTTCTGCGAGATAATGTTCTAAAGGTAATATTGAGCTTATCTATATTTCTACTGAGAAGCAACGTGCAGATATTTTTACAAAACCCTTGGCTGAAGATAGATTTTGTCTCATGCGTCGAGAACTTGGTATGTGTTCCTTATAATTTTTTTATTGGGTTCTATGCTTCTTTTCTCTACGGCCTGTTTGTTTTTGCATTTTCTTGGTTTATTTTATTTTATTTTATTTTTTTATTTTTATTTTCTCTTCTTTGTTTAATTGCATGTCGTTCCGTGTTGCATGCAAATATAAATACCGTGTATCTAGGTGATTAGACTGATCGGTTTCTCTTCCACCTGGACATCCGTGCAAGCCCCTCGGTTTTCGTGATACATTTTCTTTTGTCTTAATCCATCATAACTTCTTTCATCTACTATATCTTCATTTTCTTCTCTCTTTTTATACTCTTTCTCTGTCATTGTTGGTTTTTTCATTTTCTCATATCCAACACACCTTTTCGCACTCTCCTTGTTTTTCTTTCTTCAATGGCTTCTAACAACACTCACTCTAAGGATGCTCAATCTAAAAACCCTAATCTTTCGGGCCGTTCTTCTTCTAAGAGATGCCGACCCAATCCCGAAATGCCTGATGAGTCTAGTACTGTTTCTCCCGAAGCTTCTCCTGTTCGTCCTCAACCCAGTTCTCAAAAGTTTTGTCCAAGCCGATTCTCAAAGAACGTCTTTGTGATCTGGATCTTCTTACCCGGATTGGAGTAGATGATCTGTTTAAGGCTCAAGGTTGTGAATCATTGTTATCAACCCGGCTCTGGTTTGAGAGTTTTATGCTAATTTCTGGTTGATGTAAGATAATATGGTGTATTCCGAAGTCAAAGATCTTCCAGTGGTGTTTAAATCTATGTTCTCTCTCGGCTCGGTTCGTTGTCCGACACCGGAGTTTGTCCTTTCACTACTCATCAAGCTTTCGTGGATATTCCCGGTCTTCAGTACGAGGAACAATTCAAGGTCATTCTGGGTGATAACTTTGTCACTTCTTCAGTCAAACCCTTGGTATTAGAACTTAGTCCTCTTGCCTTACTTCTTTTTAAACTTTATCAACTGTTTTTGATATCTCTGTTATTTCTGCCGACAACATTGATGTGTCTGAATCTAATGAGTTGATGTTCGTTAGTGGTCATCATACATTTGGTGGATTGCGTAATTAACCAAATTATGCGTCTGACCCTCATGATCAAGACACTAACACTGTCTTGAATTCAATTGTTGTTAAACTTTCTGAAAACTCTAAAGCTATTGCTTATTTGAATAGTCATTTTGATCTATTTAGTCGTTGGCATCACTGACTTCTCAATTCAGATGATGTGTGCCTCTTATGAGTTGTTTAATAAGCATGTATAGGGGTGATCGCGGTGCGGGCGGTGCGGATTTTTCCTCAAACCGCGCATGCGGTTTGATCAAACTTTCAAACCGCACCCACACCACGTAACTCAAAAAACCGCATAAACCACACCACGAAAATGTGGTGCGGTTTGTGCGGTTTATATATTTAAAATAATAATAATTAAATACAAATATAATAAAAACTTAGCTTATATGGAGACTAAAAATAATATACATTTGATTAAAAAAACATATCGGTAATTTGTAATATTTAAACTAGCATTTATAACATAAAATTATATTAAATAAGAAATGAATTTATTATTATTATTATTATTATTATTATTATTATTATTATTATTATTATTATTATTATATATAAACAAGAAATGAATTTATAATATATATATATATATATAAGACATTACATTGCGGTGCGGTGCGGTTTAAATCGCAATGTTAAAATGTCAAACCGCAAACCGCACTGAACCGCGCCGTTTATCAAAAATTCAAACCGCAACCGCACCAAAAGAAATAAAAATCGCATTTTGCGCTGCGGTGTGGGCGGTTTTTGCGGTTTGATGATCACCCCTAAGCGTGTCAGTCAATCTCTTGAATCAATCAATTCCAAGTTGGATCTTATTTTTAATCATGACAAGCGTTTAGCCCAGATGGTTGATTTTGAGTTTGCCGTTCAAGAAGGGATGTGTTCATCTGCTAAGGCATGGGAAAAAATGAGTTTTTCAAATTGTTCTTTCAACTTGGATCCGAGACCAAGTTTTTGACTCAGCAGCTGTCTGCCATGCAAGATAAGTCCAAGATGTATTGGCACCGAAAGAAAGATTGGATTGGCGACTGCACTCTTGGAGAAATTACAGCTCTTCTGCCTCTGCCAACAGTTCCTCCACCATCTGTGTTTGGCTTGTCGCGAGAAGAATACAGGAACAAAATTTTCGAATGGCTTCATGAGCGTGATGGCAAGGATCCAGAAGCAGGCTTCGTGGATAAAATGTTTCCATGTATGGAGATTCTCATGTTTATCCCCAGAAATCTCAACAGGAAAAGCATGGAAAAGGCAAGGCAAAAGCATCTGTACATGTCGACATTTCTGAAGATTCTGATTAAAGACCTTTTATGATGCTGAGTGGGAGAAAAGTTTCAGATTTTAAGAGTTTATTTGTTTTTAAATAAGTTGTTTAATGTTTTAATCTCGTTTTTAAGACATGTTTTATGATGGTTTAAGACTTGGTTTGTGGGTTGATTTGTTTTGGTTTTAATATTTATTGTGTTAGCACTGGTTTTATGTGCTACACTAACTTTTTCTCATTTTCTTGTCTCTTTTATGCATGTGGTTGTTCCTTTTGTAGATCTGTTGCATAAATTTTTTGTATATATCTTGTTGTTATTTCTAACGTTTTTGAACAGGTATCAAAGTGTTTTTGATAGGGGAGTTTTTGTCTCTTGTTATCATCATCATAAAAAGGGGAGAATGTTAATTTGCTATATTTCTGATGATGATCTTCGTGGACAGCTTTCCGAGGACAATGCAAGTGGGTATAAGTCAATATTTATCGAGTTGTTAGGATTATATTGTAACCTTGTTTGACTGGATATTCATTCCTATTTTTACTCAAACAAATCCTATATTTTCAACTCGTTTGAATGGTTTAAAACTTATCAAACGGTGTGTTTAACAATCTCTATCCTTTTGATTTTTAAACATTTAATCTTAAAAGATTTTATCTTTCTAAGTTTGAAAATTTCAAAGCTGTGTATAAAAACACATCTTGTTTATCAAATCAAACTAATGCTTACTGAACTTTCGATTCTTTTATTCTGCAAAGCATTTCTTCTTATTTCTTTCTTGATTTCAAATATCCAGTTGAATAAGAGATCTAGTCTGAGTTGTAATACATTTCATATCTTTATTACTCTATTGCCGGGTTGTGGCAAGTTTAGCTGATCTCAAGTATTACAAAGCTAAGATAGTCAGTGGACTAGTGTACGAGGTTTGCTACGTGACACTAGTGTCAAAGGAAATGATTCTTTCAGTAGCCAGTGTACTTTTAATCAAAACATTTGTAAGTGATTTATTATTGGATAATAATAGAATTTCTATGCTAGTTAGCATGGGGACTTGGATGTAGGTCATAAACTAGGAGTACGGGCCAAACCAAGTGAAAAATTCTTGATATTCTGCATTATTCTTATTTGCATACTGCATTTAATGTTTTAGTAATTTATATTCTGCAGAGTAATCGAGTAATATTTAAATTTCAAAGTGTTCATCTCAATGTAGTATATAAGCTTTTACTTATGCTTTGTGAATTATTACTAGAAGATAATCCTTTAACATATATATCTTAATTTATATAAGCAATAAGCCAAAAACCAAGTAGAAAAGAATGGAAAGTAATAACCATCCATCCCACGATCCAAAAGTTTTTGCTAATGAAGGTGGTATGGGAACTAGCTTCAGAATTTAAATTTACTCCAATATTTCATAGGAATAAGAAAAAAAAAAGTTTGTTGTACAGGTGTCCAGCTAATTTCTGTACACATGGCTAATCAATATCTCAAGTAGCTACCATTTACCTGACATTTCGTTTTTTTTTTTTCATTCATTTTGACTTATACCTATACTGATTTAATATTTTCCAGGTAGCTTGCCTCAATGTTTCTATATACTCAAGTAATTAAACAACCTGCTCAAGTAAACAACCTGATAAATGATATGAACATATAGTCAGCTAATTATCATGAAATACAGTACAAAAACTTTTCTTCTTACATGTATGAAATGTAGGAGTAATTCGGAAGCTCGTGATCTTTAGTTACTAGTAATTTTTAACCAATGATAAGAAGATTTCCTTAGGGATGATAAAGTTATTTAATAAAATACTTAATAAATCATTGATAAAGTATAATTTAAACACGCTAGAATTAATAATTTTTTATGATACATCATCCACGAATTCTCAAACATAAAATAAACCCTTAAATGAAAACACTGCAAAAAAGAAAAAAAAAGAGTACGAGATCCAAAAAAACGGTTACAATTGAGTTTTGACTGGGTCCTTTTTAAAAAAAATAAATGCGATGATAATATATTTTTTATTTTTTATCAAAATGCAATATTTTATAAATTTTTATGAAGATAGGACTTTAAAAAAAAAATTAACTAAATGTAACCAAAGTCAATACTATAGTCAAACTCAAATGTAGCTCATTTTTTGGAAAAGAAACCGTAAAATAATATTGTGTTTGATTGTATATCGTATTTTCAACATTTTATTTTGAGGGGTATAGGAGAAATAAAATTGGACAAATAAGTTTAAGAAAGTAGTTATTATGAGTTAAAATCATGACTGTATATTTCAGAAAATTGGTACTAATCGACTAATATATATTGATTATTATCAGAAAAATCGAAAACTTACCATATTTATAAAATGAAACAAAAATTAGATAATATTTAATGTTATAATAGAAGTTAATATATCAGCTTTATCTATAATAAATAATGTTGTTGAAAAAATTTCATAGTGAAAAATTGAATTTTTAAAAATAAACCGGGTCAAATATCGTAGCAAACATGTTTAACGAGAGTCGGTAATTTAGAGTCTATATTTATTATATTTATTTGAAATTTTAGAATGACCAACACCACGTATGAAATGCAAAAAAAATATCAGAACATTATTTTAGAAATATTTTTGTTTAGTTTTATTTATAAACACATTCAATAATATATTTTTCAAAAATATACAAGACCGCTATGAAGCGTGACTTAGTAAACTAATAATAAAATAAATTTGAACATATTGGTTTGAGATATTATTTTGTAATTTTTTAAAAGAACATATATTAATTTAATTATATATTAAAAGCTCATAAAAAAAATATTTATAAAGCAATCCTATGCATTACATGTGTATAAAACTAGTATAGATTAATAATTAAAGGTTTTTTTTTGACGAACAATATAAAGATTTCTTAAAACATGAAAATTCAGCCGGAACAAACCTCCGAACTGTCAACTACAATCAGATTGTGAAACAAAATACAAGCTAAACCAATAGTTGTTTTGTTTTCAGATTGCTTAACAAATACAATATTCAAATTCTTTAATGTAAAAATAATTAAAGGTTAAAATATTAATTAAATAAACATTAACTTTTTTTTTTAATCAAAAAACATCATTTTAATTGATGTCAAGATTTATAAATCAAGAAACTCTCCTGTCGATCTTTTTGTACATCACATTATTTCTTGAGTTCTTTTGACCTATATAATTTATGTGTATAATATAACTGACGTAGAGAATTCAAAATCCTTACAAAGAGCTTGAGTATCAAATTAAGGACGTGATAAATAGTCAACTTGGGCAGTTTTTTTCCCATTACACCCACTAATGAAGTAAATAATCACGTTCCCGTAATTATCTCCAACACATAATTATAGTTATGCATGATAATTACATACACATATCCGTTTAAACTGAACAGAGATCACGTCCATATCTGTACGTAAAAAAGATTTTTCACCTTTCACTGTTCTTCCTATATTATCTCGTTCAAAATATACCCGAGATTTTCTACCCCACAAAACAAGCCTATATTGTCTAACCCTAAAACACATTTCTACAAATGACTGGTCCTGGTGGCTCTAATGTGTCACAGGCGTGTGCTGCATGTAAGCACCAACGTAGAAAATGTGCCCCGGACTGTGTCTTGGCTCCTTATTTTCCTCCTCATCGACAAACCGAGTTTTTAAATGCTCACAAACTGTTCGGTGTTCGGAACATTATGAACACGGTTAAAAAAGTCGAGCCGAACCGTCGTGAAGATGCGGTGAGGTCTATGATTCATGAAGCGTATTACCGAGCGGTTGATCCGGCTGGGGGAGCTTATCGAATACTTAATAATCTTGAACAGAGGTTTAGTCAAATGAAGGCGGAATTAGATTTAGTGCACCAACAACTAGCTATTTTTCGCTCGATGCAAATACAGGGAGTTAGTGATCAAGTTCAAGATACTCCTACTTTCTATTCAGATCTTACGGCTCACAATGTAGATGACGTTTTACGACAAAAATCTAAGCAATCAGCTAATCAAACATCTGATATTGTTAGGGCTCATGAAAAGGAAGGATCATCTTCGAGCCGGAATGAAGAATCACCTCAATTCGTACCATATGAAAATAATGGTAACACTAGAATTGATAATGTCGACAAATCTTGTAAAAGGGAAGAGAATAGTCCGGAAGATGTAAAACCGAATGTGAAATGTTGATTAATTACTTCATTTCATTCATTTCTGGTTTGTAATATGTTCTAGTTTCATCTAAATTTAAAAAGCTTAAGTGTCAATTTTACAAGAATGTTTAGATGTAATTAGTGGAGTTCCATTTTTGTTAGATCTCCTTTAGGTAATTTTCTGTTAACCCACCAACCAACTACGGATGTCCTAGTTGGTTGAGACGTTGACTTAGAGGCTTACTACCCAAGGTCATTGGTTCAAATCCCGTCGTAAGTGGACTGCCATGCTCGGTGGGTACGTGGGAGACGGGAAGTAAGTGAACCACCATGCTTGGTGGGTACGTGTGTGGGTACGTGGGAGACGGGAAGTAAGTGGACCACCATGCTTGGCGGGTACGTGTGTGCTAACTGGATTAGTAGGTGCGCACAAGAAAAAAAAAATCTGTTTCCATTCGGCTGCTTATATGAGAACCGGCGTCATTTCATGACCGGATCGGTTGATGAGATTTATTATATTTTTGTTCCCATTTCAGTTTGTGCTAGCTAATTTATTGTGTTGGGGAACCTAGATTAAAATTCTGATAAGAATGATAAAAGATAATGCTAACAGACATAAGATAGTTCTTTGCTCAGGTTTATTCAAGGGAGGAAATAATTTCGTCTGGGAACACTGAATTTTTATTTGAAAAATGTTTCTGCAACACAGTCTGGAGGAACTTTCTAGGAAAGTACAATTTGTGGTTTTGAACATATCATCATATATATTTGCTTTACTAATACACAGTTTTAATACGCGTGATTTAAAATTTTCTCACGGAGAGGCTATATATTTACACTTAACTCTGTTACCTGTATGTATGTATCAGTGAAACAAAAATTATTTTACAATAAACTTTGTGAACCATTTTCCAGTTGTAAGGCGGGCAAAGTAACTCCGCAAGTTGCTGAGGGTATTGGTACTCGGGAGGTTTTTGAAGTCACAACATTACTACTCTGGCGTTAAGGTGGAAACGGATTGTGCTCGTTTGACAAATCTTATTTCTGAAAATAAGTTACTTATTTTCAGAAAAAGTACGTGTATATGTACTTTTTCTGGAAATAAGTAATTTATTTTTTATTTTGAAAATAAGATTTGATTTTCAATTCTTATAATAAATATTTATATTTGAATTTTTTTTAAAAATATGAAATTTTGAAAAAAAATAAGTATCTTATAATGGTTCAAGCTATTCTGAGCAATATTACGTTCTTGTCATATTTTGGGAAGGATCGGTGAGGATAGTAAAGAATTGTTGGGTGCTCGAAAAGATAAGAAATGTTTTTCTTCGTTTTGTTAAACGATTTGCGAACAACTTATCTCACTATATCTGATCGTAGATGGAGGGTATTGATATCCATCGGAGTTCCAAATTATTTTGTAGAAAGAACTTTTAAATTAATGAAATTTCTTTCTTTGGAAAAAAAAAAAAAAACCTTTGTAAGCTTACTTACATTATTACTTCAAATATGTGTAGAGGTATGCATAAATTAAATGAAAATTACATTCAAACAGTTAACAAAGAAGTTTCTGAATTTGTGAACGCCATCTTTCTACAATTACGTGAATTTAGACTTAAATTGTATTCACAACCAGTAATATAGCCCGTGCTTCGCACACGGGAATTATTTTTTGATTTACAAAAAAATATTAAATTTAAAAATTTGTGTATATTGTAATAATTGAGTTTATATTTATAATTCGAAGAAATATTCACTTTTTAATATATGATATAAATTGAAAAAAAAAATTATTTCAAATTCTAATTTTCTTATCTATAAGGTATGTTTTGGTACTGGTACAAAATTATTTATGAAAATTATGCTAATCAATATGCCGTTTTATTGGTACCCTGAGATTTATCTTAAATATAGTGTTGTTTAAAATTGAAATCCTCAATGTACTAACATAGAGTCTGCATTAATGATGTAATGGATTAGTATTTATATTAAAAGTAATACGTACATTATTTTTATTGATTTAAATAACAAATAAAATAACAATTTTATAGTTTGTCGGATAGTAATATAAAGGAAATGCATTAATAGTACCTAATGTAGCAATATTTTTTTTAACATATACTCCCTCTGTCCCATCAGATTCTTTACGTTGGGAACCGTGCACTCGACAAGCATTTTAAGACTCTTATAAAATATAGTTCCATAATTTATTTTTAAAATTTTCTTTTTCTGAATAAAAGTTAAACTATTATATTTTTATACAGAAAAAAAAAATTCCAAAAAAATTTATAGAACTACAATTTTTATAAGCTTTAAAATGCGTGACAAGCCCTCCCTCCCCCCGCGTAAACAACCTGTTGGGACGGAGGGAGTATAAAATAGAGTAATAATCATCGATCCTTATACAAATTGATTAAATTATTTACTATGAAATATAATATAATTCAACTATTTAAAAATCATCTAATTTTCTTAAAATTATTAAACATAAAATATATTTTATAAGTCAATTTGGGGAAATAAATATATCTCAACCACCAAACACTCCACTAAAAGAAGTCTGCTAATTATAGGATCTAGAATCCAATTAATCGAAAAAACAAATTGGCGGAGGATCACCGATCAAGTCTGACAGCTGCGGAGCATATACTTCATTCTTTTCCGAAATCAACGGAACTTCAGTGGCGATGGAGGTTAGGCATCATCTTTTTAAAAACTTAATTGTATTTGTATGTATAACTTATGTTTGTCAACAGTTTTAAATCACATTTGTTTGAATCTTCTTAAAATATCTACTTTATCTTGTTATACAGTTAGAATATCAACTTAGATTTAAAGTACAAAACTATGTTGATTTATATGAGTTTAATCGAAGTGTGCATGTATCCATATTCCTATGTAGCTTGTATAAGTCCTTTTTTTGATGCAATATGAATGAATTACAATTTATTATGAACTGACTTGTAGAGCTTTAAAATAGTTTACCGCTTTGTTTTGGGTTGTTAATATTTGTATTCAGTGCTGTATAATCTATAAACAAACTTAATTTAGATCAATCGATATTGGTTTGGAGTGATTATTAGAAAAACGGATGATATTGCAAATGGCCGTAGAAGTAAAGTAGTTTAATTTGTCTTGGTTTTAATGTATTCTTCGCAGTGACATAATTCTAATCTGTATAGTGTTGTATTGTTTCCTCCACGGTCGCGATTGATATTGAAACGAAAATGGGAAGAAATAGAAAAAGGCCGAAACAGGAAATTGGCAAGTTTTCTGACATGTAATAATGCAGCAAATATGTTTGGATCATTTGTAAGTGTTAATATTTGTTGTATTTATTTTGCAATTATTTATAGTAGAAATATGTTTTAGACATCTTGTTCTCTTTATATAATAGATGATTCCAACATCTGTTAATTCAAAGTTTGGAAAAAATTTGCCAAAAGACCTCTGGTTCACATGTGGGGGAAATGACTGGCAATGTAGCTATAATCCTGAATTGAGCAGGTTCGACGATTTAGGTAGTTTTATGAAGAACTACAACATTACAATATATAGCACATTGCAAGTTGACTACTACGGGGAGGACATGTTCAAAGTGCGAATCTTAAAAGCGGATGGCGTAGAGGTAATTTATCAGAGGGATAATGTAGAAGA
>PHNY01015574.1:872-11328 GCA_003724115.2 Anethum foeniculum
TAGTTTTTATATTGATGAATAAAAACTGTTACAATCATAACAAAGTACTCTCTCAAAGAATGTTCAAGTATTCTTGAGAGGTGCTAGGTTACAAGAATTATTAAAACGATCGAAGACCACACATATAGTGTAAACCTATCTGTGTTTATATACTACACAGTTACACAATCAATTACTACTGATATGATTACATAAGTATGACTACACAAAGATCATATCTAATGATTGATTGCTCCTTTCCATACTTTGAGTAACCGACATATCCTTGCAATTTTCAAGATCTTCAATCAAATCAATCACTGATTGAGTTGCTGCTTGAACAGAGTCTGACAGTAAATATTGATAATAAACACTGATATCAAATACTGATATCAATCTGTCAAACACTGATAATAAACTCTGATTTGTCTAAGTGCTGAACACTGATCATCAAATTATCTAACACCTTCGTTAGAGAGATTAATATTATTCTCTACCGTTACATGAGTCAGGTCTATATATCAAGATTCGAGGATGTCTTCCATTCCTTCCTTGAAATGAAACTCTAATATCTCTCTCCACAAGTTCATACAACAGATTGGAGAATAATCTTTTTGAAGCTCTTTCTGAATTCCAGTATATCCATATATTATGAACTTTTATGGAAAGATCACGTGTTAATCTTCTGAAATTTTCTGATAGTGTACCTGGAGTTTCAGTACCTCCACACAGAACTTATATATGTGGAAAAGTCTTTTTTTTTTAAGTATCACAAAGGTACCCTGATGTTTCTGAGATGTCAGCTGCAACTTTGTTCACCTATAAGTCTGTTGAGCCAAGAAACGAGGGGATCTGCTTCGAAAGCTTTTCCAATGCAAGCAAGAGTCTCCCAATAAATAAAGATTGATTTACTGATATAATTGACAGCTCCTATCATATAGCAGATTCATCTCAATTTCGAGTTCCTGAATTATGGTTAACAAAGCCCCGTAACAAATTTGTTGTAAAACCGGACCTACATCCTTTAATTTTAAAGAACCATTAGGAGATTTAAAAAACCTAGAAAACCCTCTAGTGCACTCCCACAATATGTGTCCGAAAAGTCAATTATTCTTCTAATTTCACCCAAATCAGTTTGTTCCGGGTAATTTGAAATAGATGATGCTACAGACATACGAACAAGGATATCCTTCAAAGTAAGGGACTTAGCCAGATCCATAAATCGAGATTGGAGGATGTCTTCCATTCTTTTCATGAAATGAAATTCTAGTGTATGTCTCCACAAGTCAATGTAATGTTCCAAAAATAGTTGACTTATTTTCTTCTATTTAAGTTTGTTTAATTTTAAAAAATAAAATAAATATAATGCATCCGGGCATCTGCCTGTAGACTAATCTAGCTTTAATATTATATTTTGTAAAAATAGAAAATAACATAAATCACTAGTATACTGCTACACCGAAACTTGTATTTCAGAGTAATATATAACTATTGTTGTATAGAGCAATTCCAGTAGACTAGTTATTCCAGATTTTAAATTGAAATTTAAGAACAATATATGCTCTAAATAGGGCTATCAATGGATCAGATATGGATCGGATCAGACATGATCCATATCGTGATCAATTTAATTTTATCGAATTTGGATTCAGATAGGATTATAACCAGATTTTTTATAACACGGTCCATATCCGGATCCGTTAGGATCACGGACTTTCGGAATCGGACTCTGATCCGTTTATATTAAAAAATAAATTACTTATAAAAATTTTCACTTATTTAGGTAGATATTAAGAAGATACAACATCATGATTCTAATAACTCAGAAATATATCGTGATTAATGCTTTGCTGGGAAACTTAAGCATTGTCTTGACAAATTTTTATTACTCTGCAGGATGTTGTGATTATAAATGTGGTTATGCAGTAACCTTGTTGAAATTAGCTGTCTAAATAAAGAATTTGTGTGTCTGTGTCTCCAAATGCCCAAATCCAAAATATAGCATATATTAATATATATAGTATATTTATATTAAATATATAGTATATTAATATTAAATATATTATATAAAATCGGATTATTAATGGATAAGATCGTATCAAATCCATATCATATACTTATCGGATCGGATTTTTTCCGGTTCAGATAAATTTTTTAGTGATCCATATCAGCTCCATTAGCTTTCGGATCGGACTAGACTGGATATCCGATCAATTGACAATCCTAGCTCCAACAATCTCCCATTATATTTTTCTCTCGCTCTCTCTCTTTTATATTTTATCTCCATTATTAGGATGCATTTTTAATAATAAAATATTAAATAAATAATAAGTGTAAGGAATATTGTTGGATATAACCATAATTATTCTTGTTTTAGTTGCTAAGGGCCTATTTTTTATATTGTATTTAAACATTAAGTTAGGAAACTATTGAACTTGCTCCTTTTTTTTGACAAAAATAACGATTTCATTAATGAATTGTATCAAAAATACAATAATCATTGGTAGAGTATATCTTCCATTCATAAATCTTATCATCTAACCAAAGGTCATGCGGAGATGTCCCCGAAAATCTAGATAATAAAACCTTAATGTCTAAAAAGATAACTCACAAAAAATGTCCCGTTAAAACCTCACAAGAGTAAAACCCTATGGGAAAAAAACTCTGGCAAGGAAAAAGAGTGTCATCTATAAAGTACATTATGTACAAAACTAATAAAACTAGTGTCGTTAGTTGTAAGAAATCTTTCATGTCATCAAAATTCGTAGCTAAATTGTTTTGTACTCCGAGATACATGGCTAGATAATTGTCCTTTAAAGTCTGTAAAGAGGATATCAATTAAACCTCTTCCAACAATCCTGAAAATAAGAACAAAATAAATAAGAAAAATATATTAAAAATAATAAAGAAAATTATATCCGATAATAATTTATTCTAAAAAGCAAATGTACATATTATAATTCGTTAAAAAAAATGAAATGAAATAAGATCTACCCAAAGAAAATCTTTAGTTAGACACTAAAAGTAAATTAATATATAAAATAATCTAATTAAAATACACAAATAAGCCAACAAAATGGCACATGATTGCCTATAAAAGGCCAAAAAAACATATAATCAAAAGGCCTCCCTTTAATGGAGTAAAAATGCCTTCAATTAAGGCACTAATTGAAAATATCCAACTACCGCCGCTGACTACCTCCAGCCGCCTCCACGGTCCGGTGATGATCCGGCCAAATTCCGGCTACCACAAAACTTCATTTTCTCCCCCTCTTCTAATTACCCATAACCTAATCTAGGCCACTCTTCTATTGTACATTTTATCCTACCTTTTTGTTGTACATTTTAACGGAATCAACCTCGAGCCCAAATTCTAGCCAAACATTCTCTTTTTCCCTCCCCCTCCCCTCCCCCTACCTCACCTCACCTCACCTCACCTAACCTCACCCTTCTCTCGTCCAACTAACGGAGCTTTCATATTTCACACAAATATATAGTTTTTTAAAGTTAATAAGTTGAAAATTAGTCCTTACTTACTTTTTTCCAACTTATTTTCTCCTACTTAATTTTTTTGTTTATAAGATATTTTTTATTTTGATATTTGTGTTTCTAAGTATCTCTTTAATTTTAGAAGCATGTATTAAGATAATTACATTAAACAATAATATTTTAAATTTAATTTAGTAAAAAGATTAAAAACTTATACGTAAATTTATCCAAAAATTTATAAAACTTATTAATATTCATTTGTTTATCTGTGACATTTAGTCAAATTAAGTCAAAAGTTAATTTCCTTAACATATCAACCGCACACATATCTATATATTATAAATTGTTCGATAACCCATTCCTCAGGTTTAGTATCCATATTTTGGCTCGGATAAAAAATTAAATTTAAATTTGATCCATGGACTATCCAACTTCAGGTTTGGTATCCATTTTCAGGGCTGTGTATGATCCATATACTTATTTGACCCATTTCAATTATGGAATATTTATATATAGATTATAAATTTCATTAATGTGATTGTGATAATTATGGTAACCTGATAAATGAAAATTTAAGTGAAATTTTAATTTTGGTAAGTTAGTTAATTTATTGTCCCATAACATATATAATAAAATATCTTAATAAACTATTTTTTAAATGTATTAACATTAGCATATAAAATAAAAAATTTATTGTATGAAAATTCATTATTTCATACTTAAACTATTTAATCTTGAAAAATATATTTTATTAAACTAAATTATTATAATAATATGATATAATTAAAGTAAATAATTTTTAAAACACGCATGCTTAGCGCGGGCTATAATCTAGTTCAAACTAATAAACTATGTGGACCGGCTTACATGATTGTCGAAACGGGCTCATGTATTATACTAAAACGAGCTTATGGTAGTCAGAGGTCATGGCAAGGCCCAGTAGTGGATGATGTAAACAATTTGTTCCATTTTATATCTTAAATAAAGGGGTTAATTATTTGGTCGTTGAGGACACATTCATTTTTTTAGAATTATTATTAATAATTATATTTTTTAAAATATAAAATGGAAAGTGGTTAATATGGTATGATTTGGTCATCAGGGTCACATATATTATTTCAGAACTATTGTTAATAATTATATTTTTTTAAAAATATAAACCAAAAATATACTACTAAATTATATATCCTGTCAAAAATTTTGTGAATGAAATTTGAAGATATATTCTTTTACAGTTACAGAAAAAATAAAAAAATAATTACATAAAATATAATAAAGTTAGGATTGAAAAATAGAAAAACATGATATTTTATGCAAAAATAGGATAACAATTTAAATAATAAAAATATAACTTCAATAAAAAGTATATACAATGAAATATACGAAAATAATTTTAAAAATTTTATAATTTTTTTTAAAAATATAATTAATATAAGAGTTTCACGCTTTTTTTAATTTGTTTCAGAGTCACAATTTGATAGACTCTTCCCCTCCTCTCGTCATAAAGCTATATAAATATTATTAATAAATCATATCGTGCATTGTACGGGAATAAAACTAGTATTATATACATATATGTTTTAAACTTTGTTTAATCAAAGTAATCAAATCATTGGTGAACTTTTTATATATTTTCCCCGATCAAAATGTTAATGATAATTGTATGCCATGCCCCAGTGGGGAGCCAGCCCTCAAAGTTAGGGGACCATTTTTTCAAACAACTTTGATACAAGATAATCGACGATAAGTTGCATAGTAAAATAAACATAAAAAATAGCCGATGGTATGTTTATATTTTACAGTTTTCCAATTTACGACCGATATGCTTGAAATATATAACAATTCAAAATATATTAATTTGAAATTTGAAGTCTATATATAATCTAATTATTTTTTTTATTTTGAATTCAATTCCTTATAACTATACAATTAAACTATATTAATGTATTATTGTAATATTAATATTTTATTTTCAAGCCCGTGCTTGGCACCAATTATCAGCTAGTATAAATTTATATCACAATTTATTGAACTACTAATAGATTTATACATTTAAGGAACAATTTTGAGAAGTATGAAACCATCATGTTAAGATTTTAAGACGCGAAAATACGATAAAGTTACTGCAAAATTGTAATTATGTAAATAACAAACATATTTTCCTGTGTTATTTGTTGATAAATTAGAGACTTAGATTTTTGATTTAAATCTGATCCCTTCTATATTTGAAGAACACAACAACATGTATATATAATCATTATATAAACAGTAAAGTTAAAAATCCTAGTGGGTCCAGTGACCCCACCTGCCATACATTCGCTCCGCCTCTGCATCCCCTCCCATCAGTTTCTTTATACTTCTCTTTTTTTGGATATTCTTTTAATTTTTACATTTTCAAAATTATTGAAAATGGTAAATTTTTATAATTAGAAAATCAGTTACATTTATTACTTTTTTTACCACAATTATTCTATAAATTAAAAATTAATTAACCCCACTATTTTACTCCCCTTTTTACTTTTATCATTAATTCGCATTTTTTCTTAACTTCCGTAGCCAAGCTCAACATTTCTGTTAATTTGATCCTATATTAAAGTGGACTACTTATTCGAAAATGAGAATCTCAAATAAAAAAATATATAAAAGAACAATCTTATTAGTTTCCATCAAAGGGTGTCGTATAAATAAAAGCTAGTGTCTCTCTACTGTTTCTCCCGGTCTATAAAAAACCTGATTCGAAACCGAAATCAAATCGATATAAATGGCTTGGTTCCGATTATACGATTCAGCCGATCCGACAAAAATTGAACCGAATCGAACCGGTTAATAATATTAATAAATAAGAATTATATTTTACATATATAATTTATATACTCCCTCCGTTCCAACAGGATCTTAAGATTTTAAACAGAGGAACACGCATTTTAAAACTCTTATCTACCATAGTTCTATAATTTATTTTCAAAATTTTCTTTTTCTGAATAAAAGTTTAGACATTTAATTTTTATTTAGAAGAAAAAAATTTCTAAAATAATTTATGCAACTATACTAGATAAGAGCCTTAAAATACGTGCCGAACACCCCGTTTCAAATGTTAAGAACCAAGTGGGACGGAGGGAATATTATTTATGAATTTCTTAAAATTTACTCCCTCCGTTTCAAAATAACTGTCCACTTTTGTGAAAAAAATTTGTTTCAAATTAGTTGTCTACTTTAAATTTCAATGAAACTTTTTAAATAAATTACAAACCTTATCTTCTAGTTTATATTTCCAAAATTAACTTTATGTCACACATTTTTAATTTATATTTTCAATACAAATCCTATTCCACTAACTATATTCATTTAATGCAAATAACATTGATGTAAACATAACTTATTTTTCAACTTTTAACGGTGGACACTTATTTTGAAACGGAGGGAGTAGATATTATTCTTTTTCAAAAAACAGTCTGTATATACTGTGCCTTTGTACTTTATGCAAATTACCGGGCCTGAGCCAAAGTATGATATCTATTATCCGGTCATAACACATTTGGTCACACTCATTGCTCACATCCTCACACTCACTGAACAAAATTAGATCTACTGAGTTTAGAGCTCAGTTAGATAAGTGGAAATATTAGGGTTTAAGCCTCAAAATTTTGTGTACTATTGGGTTAATTATTTGTTATTTTGTTACAGATTGTAATGGCAGAAACAAAGGTTGAGGAGAAAGTTGAAGAGGCAGCAAAAATCTGACTTGTTTGAAGAGTTCGAAATTGGTCTAGGTTTTTCTCTCCCTTGCTTTTCCCCCAATTTTTAAATATTCGTAACTCGTAGAATTGCATTGTGTTTCTATTTTAATCTTGATTGCTACTGTTTCGAATTTCAATTATCGTATCGATAATTTGATAATTTGCTTAGCTAGAGAGGGTTAAGAGTGTTTTCGTTGTGTAGTTTAATTTGGTAAAAGAATGCTTGTACTCTAGTAGATGCTTTTGTTTAATATAATGTCTGACTGATGCAACTTGATAGTTTTTGGATGCGTGTCTTGTTACTTGACACGGTCTCGTAATTATAGGTCAATTTATTAGTTTTGTTAGAATATATGTAGTATGTGGTTTCTGACGCTTGGTAATGTTAATGTTTTATCTGGAACACAAATTTACTCAGATGAATAGGTAGATCCCAGGAGATCGTGTGAAATGAACCAAATAGCACATATCAAGGATAGAGAAGACTATACATGTATTTAAACAAAATTAAGAACACTTTTGATTAAGTATCTCTGTCCATATCTTTATAATGTGCTGTCCAGTCATTTGTTAATGGCTTTGCAGGAACTAGGATACAATGCTTGCTACCTGCACAGACACTCAACCTTTAGTCTATTTAGATTAGCTAATGAGTACAAAAATATAAGTATTCTGTCATATTAAGCTATTATGTTTGCATGGCCCTGTTGTTTTGTATTAATTTTAAAATTTTGTAATTTCCTTGGAGTCCTGGACCCTGGATTGGCAGGGCTCCTTAATATAAGTATTCCAAGGTGTAGTTGACTAGTTGCCATATTTCCTAGTATCAGCTGAAACTCAGGCAGAAATAGCAAGTTCAGAATGGCGTCCCTGGGCTCAATTTTACCGCACGTAGGTAGTAACATCTAAGGTAGTTCGAAATCGATGTCGAAACTACTTGAAGTTCATAAATGTAAAAGATGGGGTTTAGTTAGGGGGTGTCTTGATTTGTTTATAGTCCAGGAGAGGTACTTGTGATCGGACTGATAAAACCAAATACTTCCTCTCATCCAATACAGAAAACATTTAACTGAAATTACTGAAATTAATTGTTGGTCTATCTTTGTTTGCACTTCTCTCAGTACATGTTGAGATTTGATTCACCAACCTTTTGCCTTGGAGCAGTATTCTCTTTAGGTCGTGCATACTTCGTAAACCTCTAAGACTCATGTTACCGGAACTTTTAGAACCCTATATCAATGAACAGTGAGATACAAGGTGAAGAATTAGGAGTTTTACCTCTCATGCAGGGAACGCTGGACAAATCTGTGTTGGGGTATAACTTAGAAGAGATGATTATCTGATAGTAAGAACAGAAGACAATTCGCTGCAATGATATGTATTATAGGTGACAATTGAATATTACTGTCATTTTACAATCTATTTTAATTAGGCAGAATGAACAAATATTAATCCTTCGACGCTTTGTACCTCAAGGATTCTTTACATATGTTATTTAATTAGTTCTCGGTATCTGAATAGGAAATGAACATTGTGTTTCATAATATTGAAATGTCGTGCATGGTAAAATGTTTCTTTTTTTGGAAATTAATCTTCTGCATCAAGTCTCATTTCTTAGAAAAATAAAAAATCTGCGTCTTTGGGAATCTATCCGCTAGTGGGACTGCACAAATAGATGGAGTATATAAAGTTAAACTACTACTAACTAGTAGTAACTACTAATGGACATAAGAGAGTACGCAGCAATGCCCCAAGAACATAAACATAATCAACCCAAATCAGTCATCTTCAATCACAATCTTGTTATGCTCCCTCTGTTTCTCTACATTATTTTTTTTCCTGTTAATTGCGGTTTATGTAATTAGTGGCCAAACTAAAAATCCTCAATAACGTGGGACTAAATTGATTTGTTTGTGTTTCTTTACTTTTTAGCGGAACTGAAATTAAACATTCCTATTGATTTTTAGAGGTTGATCAACTGTTCTCACTTCTCAGTCCTCCTATGTGTCATTAGATAAATATTCTCATCTTTGCACGTAGTTTCAAAATTGTAAAGTTGTTTATATTTTAATTTTAAGTTAAATTTGGGTAATTAAATCCTACAAAGTTAAAATGGACTATTTATTGGAAAATGAAAATTTCAAATTAAAAATAGAAGAACAATTTTATTAAGTTTACGCTAAATTCGTCTTATAAAAAAGAGCTAGTGTCTATCCATTGTTTCTTACAAAGTAGGGCAACTACAAAACTCCCGCTCAGCTGCAAAATTGTTGTATTATAATAATTTAACACACACAATCAAAGCTTCGTCTCTTCAGCTCCCCCAGTTTTTATATCTATCACCGTAAGTATACTCTCTGTTTATGAATATTATCATGTGTATGTTTATGTTTTTTAGTGATATGAAATTAGGGTTTAAGCCTCAATTTTTTTTGTACTTTTTGGGTTATTTATTTGATATTCTGTTGTAGATTGTAATGGCAGAAACGAAGGTTGAGGAGAAAGTTGAAGAGGCAGCAAAAATCGACTTGTTTGAAGACGATGAAGAGTTCGAAATTGGTCTAGGTTTATCCGTCCCTTGCTTTCCCCCCAATTTTTAAATTTTCATAATTCGTAAAGTCGCATTGTGCTTCTATTTTAATTTCGATTGCTACTGTTTTGAATTTTTGTCACGATATTGATAGGATTTTTTGGGTTTTTGTAAGAATTAAACTAAAAACAAGTAAGACATGAAAGAAAATGCAGGAAAGTAAAGATAAGATAAAAATTGAACGTTCATTTCGTTGATACCGTACAATGAAGAAGAAGGTATATTATATATGCATGAACGCTCTTTTAGTGACTAAATCATTGGGCCGAACCAAACTAATAACCCAATTCTAAAATTGACCGAAACATAATATTAGGCCCAACAATGTCACATAGCTCCAGTCGTGACAATTTTGAGTACACGATGCACTCAAACATATAATCTGCCCTCTATAATTGATGAAAGATGTTCAACGGCGTGGGAGCGGAAAATGACACTGGACTTGCCAACTTGCTCATTTGTAAGAATGGAATGCAATTTCAGTGTACTCCCCCAGCATCTGTGCTACCAACCTGGGAACAGACAGACAAACAATTATTTCTACTGAACTCCTAGGGACATAATAAATAAGAGCCGTCACGGTTTAGAGTTGTCCTGGTTTAGTTGGGATGTTCTTGAATCTAGTATTAGGTGACCTAAACCAATCGACAGACTAAGTGAT
>PHNY01015636.1:4642-23951 GCA_003724115.2 Anethum foeniculum
TAATAATGTAGATTGACTTTGATTCTTCTTTCTTTGACGAGTAATACTTTCTGAGATCCCTGTGACTGTTGGATTGCTATTTACTTATTACATTCTTATTTGAGTTGAGTTAAGTCCTCAAACTAAACAAATAGGCTATGACATATGCCTTTCAATTCTATTAGAAGGAACAATATACTACCAGTCAGAGCAGAAGACCTGGTCTTTGTGCGTAATAATCTTCAACTACTTTCTAGGAAGACTGACCAGTACTTGAAAGGCGAGACAAAGACAAAGTTATGGGATGTTGGGGGCGATAATTTTGATCCACTTGATGGTGCAGAAGAGTTTGAGATAGCCAATCTTTCACTTGATGAGCCAGGTTTGGAGGTCACGGTGTTTCAAGATGATTAGCTAAATGTCAATTTAAAATTTTTTAAAATGAATGTTCAGTTTCTTTCTAGTTTAGTAATAAACTTATAAATTTGACTATTTGATTTGAATTGCCTTTCTTTTCTAGTTAGTAGCAAACTTATGATTTTGATTGTTTAGTTTGAATTGCATCACAAATTTGGTCATATTAATGACATATGTCATGTGGAACACCATATATATAATTTTTAAAAAATTTAAAATATTTGTCGTGTCCCCCACACTCGTATTCCCATATTTTCAAATTTGCCTAATTTGCGTGTCCCCGCACCCTTGTCCTTGCTTCCTAGGGTACAATAGTTTGGGGAAGAGAGCAGTGTTGTCTACAAAACAATTTGGAAATGGGAGGTCTGCTAAAACTAAGCCACAACCTTTGCATGCTTGCACAAATGCTTTGCCACTAAGAGCATTTTCAATAGGGTGTGAAGAGTGGTGCAAACATTTATATGACATGGGCACATAGACACGTTTGAGTGGCACCGTATTGGAGTTGTTAAGGTGTCTAAGTAGTACCAAAAGAAGTTGTCAATTGCTGCTGGTACCCTTTTGGCACCTCCTCTAAATACCAATAACACAATTCTTATATTAATTGTATATATCACTCCTGTCTTTTGTATATTATATATAATCTAATATATTTAAAAATTAAAGTAATTAGTTGATGTGAGATCAGTTAGGCACCTTGCATGGGTTGCTCATAATTGGAACTCAAAGTTGCTATATTTGACATGAATGTAGGAGAAAATAAAAAAATTATTATTTTTCTTGAGTTGGCAATGTTTCCCTTAAGGTACTTCTATTGGAGATGGATGCTCTAGTATGATCATCATGTCGTTGATTGTTGGCTCTGCAAATTATAAGATCTTTAAAAAGAATCCATTAATCATACTCTTTTTGATTGTGGAGGGGTGAAATTTTTTTGGGAGAACTTCTATTTATTCAAGTATCAATTTAATTTCTTGGCTGATATCTGAAGTTGGAAAAACTGAACTTCCATGTTGCATGACTATAGCCTGAGTAGCTTGGGCGTTTCGAAACTCAGTGGTTTTTAATGTAGAGTGGAGTGTTTGCCTACTCAGGCGTTTCGAAACTAAGTGGTTTTTAATGTAGAGTGGAGTGTTTGCCGCAAGGAACAAATGGATTTTCAAAGTTTGTAAATGATTATAACACATGAATGTTGTTTATGGCATATATTTTCGCTCTGAATTTTTTTCGGAAATTCCTATTATGAAAAACTTGTTTTCGGGAAAAAAAATTTCGAAAAACTTTTTTTCGAGATTTTTTTTGGGAAATTTTTTTGCAGAAAACTTTTTTCGGGAATTTTTTTCGAAACACTTTTTTTCGAGAAATTTTTTTCCGCAACACTTTTTTTGGGAAAAGTTTTTCCGTGAAACTTTTTTCGAGAAATTTTTTCCAAAAACTTTTTTTTGGGAAAAATTTTCAAAAACTTTTCGGGAAAATTTTTTCCAGAAAACATTTTCCCGAAAATTTGTTTCCATAACACTTTTTTCGGGAAAATTTTTCCGAAAACTTTTTCAAGAAAGTTTTTCCGCAAAATTTTTTTGAGAAATTTTTCCGAAAATACTTTTTTCGGGAATTTTTCTCCCGAAATTCTTTTTTCGAGAAATTTTTTCCAAAAAAATTTTTTCGAGAATATTTTTCCGAAACACTTTGTTTCGAGAAATTTTTTTCTTTGGGAAAAATTTTCCTAATAATTTATTTCCCGAAAAATTTTTCCTCAAAAATTTTTCAAGTGATTTTTTTTTAAAAAAAAACTCCAGAACTTTTTTTCATTTTTCATTGTATTCCCTCAAAAAAAATATGAAAAATATGACAAGTGAACGCAAGAATGCAATAATCATTCAATTCCTTCTCTATTTCATTCCTTCCCCATTTCATTCTTCCCGTCATTTTATTCCAGTCTCATTCCATTTCTGCGAAGTGAACCTAACCTTAGAGATTGAAGTTGTCCGGGGGACTTGGAGAGAAATGTTGAAGGGTACCAGACAATGCCAAAACGTTTGGATGATGTTAAGATGGTTAGTGCTTTAGTTTTAGTATTTTTAAATACTGATATGGAGATAGTGTAACACTACTTTTAAATAGTGTAACACTACTTTTAAATCTACTTTTAAATACTTATCGGAGATAGTGTAATATTTTGGAAAACTATAATTAATTTAAGTTATTACTTCCATTTACAACTAGCTTTATAACCCGTGCAATGCACGGCATGTTCAAAATACGAATAAAATGCTAATATTTTTTAAAATATACGATGTATCGGTTTGCTAAAAGTGCAATAAATAAGTTCAATCTTGACGGAAGTATCTGTTGTGAGATTAATGATATCCGAGAAGTGCGTCGTGAAATTAATGACCCAAATCTTGTTCAACTGTTTTTCTTATATACATGTAAGTTCGACATTTGTTATATATAAATATTTTTAAAACTTTCAACATTATATCACATATATCTTTAAAATTTTGGTACGATCTTTGTTTACATTTAGTTTTGATTGTATGATGACAACTATGATTTCTTATAATAATTCTTCGTAACATTCGAATAAAAAATAATTCGTGCTTAAGTCTTCGTACAATAAAATATGTTTTTTTTTTAAAATTAGTCTTTGTATTTGATATATTCATTTAAAAAAATAAATTTTAAATATTGCATCATAATCATGTTCAATGTGAACATTATATTAAGATAAATATAATCTATATATATAGTTATAAATGGTTAATATTAAATGATTAAATAGTAATAAATATACGTAATAATGAGTTATAGCAATTAATACATGCAGTATTAAATTAGATGTAATTAATACATGTATATTAAATGAAAATTCATTAATATATAAAACTATTAGGGGTAATTTAGTAATTTTACCAGGAATAAAATGTATCAATGAATCCCTTGGTTGCTCTCCCCTAGTTGCTCTATTATATATATAATAGATTGAACTCGGTTTTTGAGGTGTTAGAATATTATGTGCATCGACACTTGATCTTGATGTGAACCAAATATATCAGAGCTTTCTCCAATCAAGATTGTTACTTATCATTTACCACATACATACGAATAGCTGAGTAATAAATTTATAGAAAGGGAACACTCAAATTTATAGAAAGGGAACACTGGAGAACCTTACAATTTAGTAGGTACAAAAATATGATATCTGACTGGCTTAATAGTATATGATTGCTGTCTTAAAGAGGGTACCTTTTGTGCTACTGACATTTTGTTACCATCTCCACGGTTTCTGATTTCTGAATGTGTAAAACATGTTGTCAATTTCATTAAGGTTTTGAAAAGGTTTATTAGGAAATGAAAGTAATTTATGTGAACGTGTGACTAGAGAAGAAATTATAGCTGAGGTACATTCTCATGTACCGTCTGTTGATTTTTGTCAGCTGTGGCAAATTTATATTTTCCGAGTCCTTTCTCTGAATGTAGAAACATGAAACATTATAGAAGTGATATTTAAAGTTCAACGCCACTGCAAGTACATAATTCACAAATCAGAAATAACATATAAACATTTTGCTCCGTACATAAAATTGTAGGAAAGTCTGTACTAGATTGACTTGAGTAGAAAAGATGAATGCAAATTAGCATGCTAATCTTTAATTAGTACATTCCCTTAAATAATCACGAAAACATGACCCGTTTTTCTTTAATCTTTTACCATTAAACCCACTCAATTCTGGTATCTTCTCACGTCATCTCATAGATTTCAGCGACATCAGAGTAAATTAATTAATTGGAGTAGGTTGAGTTGAATTTCGGCTTGTCCTATTTTGAAATTCATTTTTATAAAAAAGAAAATTCCTACCATAGCGGAAGGTGAGACAGCACTGTGATGCGCACTGAACCAACTCCATTTTTGTCATCAGGGCAGTTCGAGCTGCCACTCTTCTTGCTGAAGTCTATTATTTCATAGGAAAGGTCCAGTGATCACCTTGATACTAAATCGGCAAAAGTAAAAAAGCTAAAACTTTGAATTTTATGTTGTTTCAAAATATAAAAATTTGTGCTGGTAACAGCCACAAGCAACCACTTAATAGTCTAAGCCTGATTGTTTATGAAACTTTGAACCATCACATTTGTAATGCTTGTAGAATGAAGTCTAAGTAGGTAAGATTCGCACCTGCCTAGATAAGAGTGGGGATATCGGCTCAATGGTCTAACTGAGAATTAGAAAATTATGGGATTCAATATTATGTCACAAAATCTTTCCTTTGTTTTTATATTGTTATGCAAATATTCAAGAATGCAGAAAACTAGTTCTTGCTGCATCTATTTCTCGTTCAAAATTCACCCCTATAGTATTACCAAAACATAATTACCTCAAAAAGTTTTATAAATGCGCACATTATATATTGATTACTGGTGCATTATTCTTCCAAACACCTGCTACTAGTTATCAATTGTAACTTTTTTTTATTATAATTTATGATGATGATCGCGATTTTAATTTCACAATTTCCTGCTATTATTCTGTTTTATTAAAAGTGGTTGAATCTGATGATGAATATAAAGTGACGTTTATTCATCAAATGATATTGACACAGCACGAATACAATGTAACAACGAAGAAATTAAGCTACAGCACTGCCTCTTCTCTAGATCATAGACCCCATAAGACTTGCGAGAACAATAGAAACTCCTAGCACCAACTTGGTTGTGTAACCAGAGTCACCAATTGCAGCACTGGGCGAGTCTTTTGGAGTCGATGGCGATTCCGGGGTGGTAGGAGGGGTTGCTGTTGGTGTGGCGGGGGTGGTGGGCGTGGAAGCAGCTGCCACGGTGATGCTTAATTTCATGCCACCACCACAGTGTCCAAATGATGGGCACAGGAAATACATTGGACCTGGCTTCTTCAATGGGACAGTGTTTTGGCCTCCTGTGTATGCATTTAGTGCATTTCCAGCAGTACAAGAATTGTAATCGGATTGACTTACTTCATCCACACTGTGGGAGGACCCGTAATTGAATACTGCTCATCAAATTTTACATTTCAGTATATGTTTTTGGTAAAAAAAAAAAACAAAAAATATGCCAATGATCCCAAAATATACTAGATAGTTGACGACATGATAGTGATCATGCATAGATTGAACTATTAAAAGTATACGTTATACATGGTCAACTACCGTATGATAATTCACTACAGTGTTCTGTAAATGTTCGGAACATCTAAAGCAATCCTACTATATATAAGAATGCAACTCAAATTAGCCAATTGTTTGAACATGTTTGTATTCTTCACTACCAAGTGTTAACTTACTGAGATTGTCGCCTACTGCAAATTTTTCGCTGGAAGCCCAGGTAGCATAATTTACCCCTTGATTCCAACCAGGGCTGCCTCCAACGATATGATCGACAGCATGGGCTGCAGGAACTGCTAACAAGCTAACAATAAGACAAACAGCTGCTAAGGCCATGCTGGAGAGTGAAGACTTCAATTTTTTTGATATAAAAGGAAAGGAAGGGATGTACAAATGAGCCATGTTGATGACAATCTTTATATAGAGCTAGAGGGAGTCAAAAATTAATTAGGGAAAATGAAATAGTAGCAGGTAATGCATATTATCTAGAACATATATTACAAAATAGTAGTTGTAAAAGTTTCATGTTCTACACCAACTCTAGTCTTTTGACAAGTAGTTTATGTTGCACCTAATGCATTAGGACTTCTCTCTATCCTCTCAGCTGACTTTAAGCTCGTGTATACAGACAGGGTACGTCCACCTGCTAAAGTTTGTATTTAGTTTACAACTAATCTCTATTTAAACGATGCTCGATAAATATAATAAAGACTTGAAAATAGTACTTATTAAAGACTTGAACATATATTAAAAATATTATTCTCTAGTATATTTGATACATGATAAATAGAAAAAAGTATTTTAAACTGAGACCGTAAGACACACAGTGTAAAATTTGCTCAACTCGAACTCTTATTGTGGAGATTGAAACTCAAGTCCCCTGTTATTGGACAAACCTGGAGAAGGGCCTATTTTAAGTATTAGGATTTGAAAATGAAGATTTAGAATATATAATTGGTTCCTAGATAGATGTAATTCGTTAAAGACTAAAGGTTGGTCTTCTCTTACTGTTTACTCAAAGTGCAGTGCTGTGAAGTGTGAGTTTGGCTTGTGTATACTCTTAGACTCTTAGTGCTGTTGGAGAACCTCTTTTTCCTTAGTTTGGTCGAATGCATTAGGTGGCAACTGGTTTTTTTCGTTTAGTATGCTAGGCTCCTAGCTGGATTATATTTTTTTAATTTATCATTTAAGAAGGCCGTTTACAGGTTTTCCACCAGGCCGTCCCTGGCCCTCCTGGATGTGTTTCATTTTATCCATATGTTGGCATGATCAAGTTTGCCAACAACTTCTGAACACCAATAATGTAACATAAAATGTTTGAAGTTGACAAAATTAAAGAAGACAAGTATGTTGTTTCATTTGGGGTTCCTCTGTATTCTGTAAGTTTTCAGTGCATCTAGCCATTGAGGCATGTTATAATGTTCTCATGCTTATATCTCTCCAGTTCTGCAGGAGATGACATTGGAAGAGTATTAAAAGGTTTTGAAAAGGTAAAAGGAAAGCTTTGGAGGCACTCAAAACTGAGGAAAGGAAGGTGGAAATGGACAGGTATCTGCTGGCTAGCAAGAATGGCAATGATGAAATTTTCGTTAGACTGGTGAGATATGCCAAACTTTTTGAGTTTTCTCATTCTGACCACGGACGTTGTGTTTTTTACATAAATATAAATAAATAAAAATTGTATGCTTTAGTGATTTGTGTGTAATTTAATGTGGTTTGTTACCGTGTTCCATTGTGGATTCTGAATCTGTTTATAAATTGTTCAGCTTCTTATCCACCTACCTTACCTGCGCGTCTGGGAAGTAATTGATGTTTTATGGATTTAACTACTAACTAGCTTCCTTCTGGTGTTGCATATCAAACTTAAAATTAACCTCCAAGCATAATAGCCACACAGTAACTGACTACCATGCACTTTTTTCGATTGCATTCCAACTTGATCCCGACTTTACCATAAGACATGACATACTTTGTTTTATAAATGAACATAAGAAAGAAAATAAGAAACTTAATATGACAAGGATAAAAGACAGAATGGATTCAGTGTGGAACGTAAACCTGACAGAAAAGAGAAGTAAATCAATAACATATGAAGTGATCAGCTAGTAGGTAATGAACTCATTTTTAATATTCTGTGCAACTCAGGGGCAAGTTAAGTGAAGTTTAGCTCATTAGCTTATCGATTTGATAATAGAAGATGGGCTAATATACGCGATACTTGGTTCATATATATGTGTATCTTGTAGACAGGCTTACAATCTGTTATTTAAGTTACATATTCTTATTAATGAACTAATTACTTATGTATCAGTACAGTAATGTCTCTACTTAGACTTGATAATATCGTGAGCTTCTAGTTACCACCTCGACTCATATGCTTATTGGTCAATGTTGAGTGTCGTAAATAGTGAGTGATCACTATGACTTTGAGCTGTACAGCCAGCCCTTGACTTCATATTACAGCTTCACTTTAGAAATTAATAGAAGATAACATGGAAAGACGATCTGAGTTATAAAGAAAATTTTCAATTTATAGTCAAGTAGGATCCAAGCCATTACAAGGGTTTCTTGAAAATTCTGCTAATCGTAAAAAAATTTCTTTGCAACTTTTAACTTGAATAGGATTAGAAAAATTCCTTCACAATAGCACCAGTGCTCAATATTCTGCATATAAAAATGACATGTTAGTGTTGCTTCTTTGTTCATGAGCCTGAGGTCCAGCATGTTAGAATATAATATAAAGATCCAGTTGGGCTTTCGTCTAACATGTTAAGGTTTTAGATGAGCTGATTACTCAATATGGTAACAAAGCTCAGTCTGGCGGGAGACTCAATTTATGCTCCAAAAATGGGCGCCCGTGATCCACTTAGATGAGCTGGTTACTCAACACAGCACTCCATAAATGATCCTCAGTAATGGGTTACCTATATTCCTTGTTATTTATTTTTCTCTAGTTGTTACTATTTTCTAGATTTAGGTTCTGTTGTATGGTTAATGAACTCCACAGTAATATGTGTCTAAACAATTTTTTCGGTACTAAAATTCTCACTATAACCATTGTCCCTTTATCTGTATGGTTAACATTTATCTGTTTTGTTATTTGAACTTGTATACTTGTTATGGAAATGTCGGATAACTAACTTTGACTTTCACATTTAGCAATCTGGAGTCTGGACATAATATGAGACTTTTACAAATATTTGGTAGCAGAGTCTATAGCAAGTACTTGCAGCATTGAGTATGGGCAATGTTCATCAAGTAAATATATTTGCTTTGCAGTCCTCGAGCTAATGCGTTCTTGAAGCCTGCTGAAGGGGAGACAAACTATAGTGGAACCATGACATGATTCTAGGGGTGGAAGTTTTACTTAGTGACAGCAGCGGAATAAGTAGCTACCACAAATCCCCAGCTATTGAAGATCCTAGCCAGTTCCATACCTTGGGTGCTAAATGAAAATTGTTGTTTTTCCTTGTCCATGTGTATTCTCTGAAGTTCTTGATAGATGTCGCATTTTTACCAAACTAAAAAAAATTCTATCTTTGGTTCTATGCAAGTTTCCATTAGATTTACGATTTATTTCGTTGTTTAGCACAGCTGCTCTACATGATCTAAATTATCAGTCTTTTTTTCCTGCAGCAAGAGTAGCAAGAAAGAGAGTTATTAGTAATCCCTGTTATGACAAGCCAGGGTTCTAGATATTCTTTTCGCACTTTTAAACCGTGAATCTCTTTTTATTCATTGAGTTATTACTGTTAGTGTTATTCCATTGACCATCAGTATACTCCTGTTCAATACTGCTGTAAACGGCCTTGACTACCAAACTTTAGCTTTTCGTAGCCACTCTTGGCCCTGAGCACTCTATTTATATTTTCATATGACATTCCGGTATAATTGGAAAAAGCCAGAAGGTCATACATATGTGATATGTCAAGAGTGGAAGGTGGAATGAGACATGCATTTGCTTGACGATTTGCCTAAGAAGCCAAAATACAAGACTGTATAGTGAGGTGATCGTATTTTTGGTTCAAACTTAAAAGCAAGTACTAACATATTACATTCTGAAAATATTATTCAAGTCAAAACCATGTAGTTTCTGGTATAACTGTAGTAAACGTGTACCTGTTGTGGTTGCTCATAGATGCTGATGCGATACTCTCTTTTGTGAACGTGGGCTGGCTGAATACAGAAAGGGAGGAGATGCTGTTTTTGCTTGATGATTTGCCTCAGATTTGTGGAGGACAGAACCACAGCATATGAAGACAGAGTTTGGGGGCTCTCTGCTTCTTATGCTTTCCGCATTTTGAGAGACTCTTCCTTCTCCTTGGGGTACTGCTAATTCATGGGCCAAATGAACTGGCAAAGTATGTTTAATTCTTCGGTTGGCCATTAAGGAGCATCTGTCTTACAATGGATAAGCTATGGCCATCACATGAGAATGTCACTTGTGTGTTATGGGATATAGCGGAGAAGAAGAACAGTCATCTTTTTTTTTAGGTGTCATTTCTCCAGCCGTTATGTCTAGATGGCTAGTAGGGAGGTTGGACTTCGATGACCACATTTTGGCTAGAGCAGGGGTATTAGTTGGGCAGCCACCCGTTTGAGGGGTAAGCACATTGTAAATATTTTTTTACCGAACATTTTTTGCTACACTTTGGTCTTTCTATTTTGATAAGAGTGGAATGAGTGCATGTTTGGGTAGAGATGCTACTTTTGTAGTTTCTTAGCTATAGGAGGGTTTAAAAAATGTCACTTGTCTCATTGCCATTAGACATAATTGGAGGACATTATGGTAGTTTTTTTCCTATTGTATTTTAATTCGTTCGTTGGTGCTTCTATAGCAGGTGCGCCATTGTAGTTGTTTGAGGTAGGATCTGCTTCTTGGCCACTTTTTCTTTAAAATTGTTTTGTAATTGAATTTTCCCAGAAAATAAAGATCAAGAGATATCATATTGTGTGCAAGGCATGCTAAAGAATGATTTAATGATAAATCCTGATTGCTCAGTGCTGATCTGAAAGACAGGCTACAGATTTGCTAATTCTGCCCTCATCAGTAACAGGAAACTCTCAGTGTCGTTTTTTTTTATATTCAAACTAAGATAATCCATGTATGCTGATATTTGTGATGCCCTGCACAGCAAAACATAACACCTTAACTGATAAAGAGCACTGTAAGCATTACATTTTCAAGTCCTGTAGTTATGCAGGGGATCATGTTAACAGTTGGAGATTAGTAAATTTACTGACCATATGCTGAAAGTGGATATTGATTGACCATATACCATTGTGACAAAGCATGCCACAATCTGGTAACTAGATGAGCTGCAAGCCTGCAAGCAACACTTTTTCATCCCAATGTATTCAATTTTTGATTACTTATGTTCATTTTGATTAGTGATTTGGAGTCATGATAGAAATCACCTCTTATGTAAGGATTTCTGAGTTACAAGATAGCACGTGAATTGCTGATTCTAAAATTTTAAGAATCTGTGTTTTACATTACTGAAACTTGAAGTTGAAAGTATTTGCGAGTCATTTCAGGTTGAAATACATTAGCAAAGTCTTATACATTATATGAGACTACCAATGTTGATAAATTAAGGAACAGTCTATGTTATGAGATACCAACTTGTAAAGAGAATCTCTTAAGTTGTCTTCACTTAGGGGAAAATGAAATGAGAAATGAATGGAATGAAAAATTACAAATAAAATATATGGAGAAAGAGAGTATGTATTGAGAGTATAGTGAATGCAAATGAGGAGTAGAAATTTTCTATGACAAAAAAAAGAATGAAAATTATAAACACTTCCAATCTTTCCAAAAAAAAAGAGTACAAATTTTATTCGGTGTTTTCCCCCTCCCATGCCATTCAAGTAAACATAACCTTATACATTTTCGTGATAAAATCGCATTTTATTTTATGTTAATTTTTGTTACCAGATCTGAAATTTTGTGATATATTTTTTCATCAGTGACAGAAAATGAACTCAACACGCTACCATCAACTTTTATCTTGCTAACGGTGCTACCGGGGCAATGCAATTGGACAACTAGGTATATAATGGTACGGATGAATAGTTGGGGTGGAGCCTTATTCTCCAACGTTTTCAACAATTTCTACTCGCTCGTGCCACCCAATTCTTTATATTGGGAGATAGGGGCTCGACACGCATTTTAATGCTTCTAAAAAGTATAGTTTCCTAAATTGTTTTGATTTTTTTCGTTCTAAATAAAAATATAATGTTTGAACTTTTATTCAAAAAAAGAAAATTTTAAAAATAATCTTAAGGAACTATATTTTATAATAAGCTTAAAATGCGTGCCGAAATTGAGAAAAAAAAACTGTAAAGAAATGGATGGGATGGAAGAAATAATTTGTGGTCTATTTAGGCGGCTCTAATTGGCTAAGTGTTCTTAGAATAAGTTGATATTTTAATATCTTAAATAATGCTAATTGGCTACTCATTGTCTTGTCTGGTTTCAAGTACTTCCACCTCATTATTAAATTTACAACCCATAATGCATTTTACATATCAAGATATCTGCAGTTTTCGTTGTTGTTCATACATCATTTGCGAGATGAAGAATTGTAAATCTGCTATCTACTGTTTCATAAATTAAAACATTAAAGTTATTGGTTTATGCATCAGTTAAGGAATCCTCATGGTCAGTTCGATCAGTAGTAACTCTGAAATGACCTGTAAACTAAAAACTTACATCTTAACCAATAAGTTTTAAAATGTCAACTTTAACTGATCGTGCTTAGTCTCCTAATCACATTTCAAATTACCATTTATGATTGCTTAATCTTAGTCTAACATGTACCCCAAGTTTTTAAATGCATTATTTTTAACATATTACCTTTTATCATATTTGTTAAGCAAAAATATAGTCGAATGTTTATATATATATGACTCAGAGAAGATAGTCATGAATAAACGATTGCCTGCAACATATTATTACCGTCGTAAATCATTATACTTTATTATTGAAAAAAAATAGAGAAACATATAAAAATGGTCTCACATATTTGTAGGCCAAAAATTTTATGTACTGCAACAAATTATCAGTATAATATGCTGCAAAATCGTTTGACCGACTTGATTAATAATGAGTGCCGAGTTTTAGAAATAAAACATAAGATTCTATAATCCTTTTGTATATACTTCCTCCGTCCCATTGAATTCTCTACGTTACTTTTTGACACGCTTTTCAAGACTCATTTAAAATATAGTTCCATAATTTTTTTTAAAAAAAATTCTGAATAAAAGTTTAATATTTAAACTTTTATTTAGGAAAAAAATTTATAAAATTATATTTTATAAGAGCCTCGAAATACATGCAAACAGTGTACGTATACTATCTATTGGGACGGAGGGAGTAAAAAAGAAGTAACACGTCCTAGGTGTGATAAAATTACCATCGTACTGCATTGGAAGTTGAGATATCCGATACTAATAAACACTTAAATATTAACCGTAATTTCGTACCTTTTTTTAACCATCAATAAAGGTTTCTTCTGCATGTTTGTAAGATCATGTGCATGAATTTAAGATCTTATGAAAAGTTGGTTTGTGTTTTGTATAATTACCAATCATTACAAGCATTGTACATTAATTTAAACCTAATCGTAAACCTAATTAGTGTCATGTTTGCTCCAATAAATCAATTGTATTGTTAAGTACTAAAATTGTAGCAAGCAAAATATTTTAAGCACATGATTTTAGTACATACTATCAATAAGAGAACACAAAGCTAACTAAATTGTATTTTAAGTAACATAGGGTTTATTTTGGTTTCAGAAAAAAAAGAAAAAGTAATAGGGTTTATTTTATCTAGAGTTATGATCGACACATTCTTACAAAATTTTACTTCCAGCGAAGAGGTTAGGTTAACTAACTCTCAAAATGAAGAGCAAAAAGATTATCGTTTATGATTATTGAAATTTGAAATTCTGATTTCGTCACTAAAAAGCAAATAGTAAGCCTGCCTCAAAGTGTTAATGTATTATAGACAAAATGGTTTTAGTGAAAATCAGGCAAAATCTTGCAGCTTCAAGTGATGAACTCCTGTAAATTTTACTCTGTCACAAATTATTTTTTCTTTCACCTTTTTTGCTAAAAATCTGTCACATATTACTGTTACCTTTGGGACTCAATATTCTCTTGGCCGTACAACTGTTCACTTGTGACTTAACCATAATACCTCATATGATTCTACCATCATTTGAATCCATACCCAGAGGAAACACCAAAAAACCTGCAGTAAAAAATCATTTGAAAATCAATTAATTAATACTACTGATAATCCAAAAACTCTGACCAATCATTATATAGGTATACATAATTAAATAATGTATGCCCTCTGCATGTAAGATAGTAGGGCCTGATATAAAAAGACTCAATAATTCAATTCACATGCATCCACAGAGAGACAGCAAAATTATATATACATATGGACATGCTATATACTTGCTAGCATAGAAGAGTCTTAAAACTTATTCTATTTCTGAAATTATTTCATTGAAACTCTTCTTTTTCCTCATCAGTTTGCACGTGGGAGCACACGTATGTGCCTGCAACTCTGTACCCTACGCCCATAAAAACGTTCATGTGGTGGATTCATGGCAGCCAAACAAGCTTCTTGCTATACACACACAGAGTCACACATACCTGCATCGATCTACCTATATATCTGTATAGGTATATGTGTTCGTATTCATGACAAACGTATTTATCACATTAAGCACGATAAAATATAAGAAATTATCTCTTGTTGTATCAGGTTTTGCCTGCGATTCTCGCTCATTCGGAGATTTATTAGACATATAATCTCGGGAATTTTATTCTGGTTATGTTAACTAGCATTCTGACATCTAATATTCTGACCTACTATCCTTTTTTTTGTGTTGTTGCGTAAACATTCTGACTAACAATTCTTAACGCCTTATTATCAAGTTTTTTGGCGTTTGTAGCACATCGGACGTACCAAGGACGATAAGTATGTTCTAACAAAGTTATGCGGTGGTCCTGACATGTATCTTTATATGCAAACTTCATTTGTGTTCTTAGTTTTCATGATGAGATTTCCTTTATTTTTTATTTTCACGTAAAAACTGTCGGAAATGATAAAGAGTGTTAGTATACATGCTTATTCCAAGTGAAAAAAAAGTATTATATGTGTCGAGGGACCCTGGGTCAAAAACATAAATCAACTGTGCATTGCCAAGCTTTTATGTTCGAAGATGATGATGATAATTGTGAAAGGACGTTATCGATCTGTCAGATGCCTATTGAGCTATGCGTGTCGCTATTTATTTTTTGTGCTATAAATATGTACATGGACTTGATTAGCATATAATATATTTAGTTATTATTCTTGTCATCACAGTTATAAATTAGTCTAGATGGATCATCATAGTTATTGATCATATACTGTTAGGAGACAAACGGTTGTCATGAATTCAGATATCAGAAGTACCGGCCGTGGTTATGGATTTCGAAAATTGGAACACTCAGATATCACATACCGATTTGTGATTTATCGGATGATTTTTAAAAATCGAATAATTCATTGATAATTGAATCGGCCAATTTCTATAACCATTGTACTAGTTAATATCCAGTATAACAAAGGCATACATATAATTAGTTTAAAAATATTGAAGGTAGCGGAATTCGAACTCAGAACTTCTGGTTCTGGTATCGTGTTAGATGACCAACTCTTTTGATATTCTTTTAACAGATCATTTGTAAGTTGAAATATGGAACTGCTTCTTGCATTTCTGTCTTAGTACAATGGAAGCTAAATAAACCAGAGACTAATAAGAGGCTATAATTAAACAAGATCACTTTTTATAGGAAAATTTGAAGTCTACAAGGAATTTCGAAACAAAAACAAAAAAGAATAAAAAATTGATAGGTATATAAATTGCTTCTTGGAGATAAACTCACCTAAAGAGGAAGATTTATACTGCAGAATTTTCCCATCAGGACCATCTCTTATGTATCAAGAAACCATCAAAATTTCCTTTTCTTTGATGATTAAAGTATCACTATCAAAATATCTTTATCACAGAGGACCCCATTTTTTCTGTTCATCCCTGAAGTAGTAGTAGTTCTTAGGCCCATAAAGGACTATCTCTTACAGTGTCCAGATCACTTATACAGCAAATTTTTTCCTTCTCATTCACTTCATCTGCAATTTTAATTTCATTTATCTTTTCTCTATTTTCTCCCACTGTAATTTCTGCTTGCCATTTAGTTTTAAAAGTCTTTCTTCTTCGGTTTCTATATATAAATAATTGCTTATTGCTAATTTTTGGTTCGGTGTTTCAGTTTTGCTTCCCTTCCCCGCGATAATCATGGAAGGGGTCCGGTCCACTACAAACACACTGTATCATACTTATCGGATATGCTGCAATAATTATTTGTCATAATGTGTTATATATTCATTACAAAAATACCACTATTGACTTGCATCATAATCGTGTGTGTGTGATATCTTGGATTAGTATTTAAACCATTGAAGGTGAAACTAGGTAACAAAAATAATGCAGAGAGTGAAAAGTATCTCTATCTGTAGCAGACACTGATAGACACCCTATTAAGAAAAAATGGTTCCATGAATATTGTATTTGAAATTATGTGCTTTTCATTTCTGCTTGTAATTTGGAGAGGTCCATTGTTGAAAGCAATAGGTAAGGCTCTAAAAAATATAAAAAAAATTCTAAGTACACAGAAAGACTTGCATATGAATATTTATACATATATCTGCTACAGATTGTCACTGTCTGAACTTTAAAAAAAGAAAAATTGTGTATGTATTATAAAAGCTGAAACCCAATGTAAAAAAAGATAACCAAAAGTACAACACCTTTTTGACTGATCACCATTCATCAATTACAATACTTGTGGTTCTAAAACAACTCAACAAAACACAATTTTAATGAGTAAAAACCAAATATATGATCAGCTATAGAAAAAATTTGTTTAGCAACTAATTATATATTAATAAGCTGATAAATTCTGTAACAAGGCCTATATACAGAAAAATAGAAGAGGAGAAAAAGAAATAATGATATTTATATATACTTCTCTGAGAGAAAATATATCACACACACACACCTGTTGAATTTGAAGCATTCCATTCTCAAATTTGAATTACAAGCTCTAAGAAAAGTGTCCAAAGGTGGCAGCAGAAAGTCTCTGGAAATTCTTGGCATATATGTCTGAGGTCGCGGAGTCTTGTTGCTGGTTTTGATGATGTTGATGATGCCATGGAGGTGATAAGAATTGTGTTTCTGGCTTTGTTTCGTTGTACATATCCTGAGAAGAAGTGTGATTCTGAATAGCTGTACTTAGTAAAAATGGAGTTTGGAGATAGTCATTCCATTTCATTTCATCATTTTCGACTCCTTCGAAAGATTGAACACGATGACTTTGATGGTGATCTTTCTCCATTTTTCCAGTTGCACCACTCCAACAGAAACCATTGGTGTTGTTGTTGTTGTGATCAAAATATGCGAGATTATTGTTATTAGTAGTACTGCTTTCATTGTTGCTACTTCCACTGTTAGCTAGTGTATTTGCATCCCAATTCTGAACCCCACGGAGATTATGGAACGTCCCCATTGTCGAATTATTGTTGATGTCATCATCGAGAGGAAGAGTAGAGGGAAGTTTATAAGTGTTAGGAATCGACGATAAATGAATGGATGGTGTTATAGAATTGAAGTCTGAGATCATTTCAGAAGACTTTGAAGCTTGATTAAAGAAAAAATTACTAGTAGACGAATCCACCGACAAGCCTATATCAGAATTATGCTTGTAGTTTTGTAACTGTTGAAATGAGAAAAGTCTAGATAAATCTGAATTAGGCTTTGTGGTGGAAGCTTCATGGTTAGCAATAAACCTGTTCAAGAAAAACTCGTGTGTCGACGGTGGGGCTGTAATTGCGTTACATGAGTTGTCAATGAGCTGTGAATATATTTGTTTTGATGCAGTCATCTGAGGCTGAGGTTTTGGCTTCTCCATTGACATTTCTTGGTTCGAATTCTCGGGTTCAACAAAGTTAAGTTCGTAAGATTCTTCTGATGCTTTGTCAATGGTTTTGGTATTGCTGGCTGAAGCTTTTTCTTCATTTTCAATTTCAGAGAGTGGCTTGTGAGTATTGGGATCAATGCCTCTTTGCCTTAGTTTCTTCTTGATTGAGGAGTTCCACAAGTTCTTGATTTCGTTATCTGTTCTTCCAGGTAATTGAGCAGCAATCTGTGACCATCTGTAATCAAAAGTTAAATTAATTAAACATTAAATTAGACTAAATTAATACATGTACATGGTTCTTGGTTGATGATTACTTGTTGCCAAGAACTGCATGTAACTCAATGATCAAACTTTCTTCTTGTTGCGAAAATGTCCCTCTTTTAAGATCAGGCCTCAAGTAATTGATCCACCTTAACCTGCAACTTTTCCCACACCTTTGAAGTCCTGTAAATTTTTGAAAATCAAGAAACAGTTTGGCATTTGGAAAAAGATAGCATAAATATAAATAAAGACACTGGGTAATCATTAAGTACCAGCTAATTTAGGGACAGAACTCCAACAGCCATGTCCATACTTTGATATATGCTTGACAAGTTTCTCATCTTCTTCAGGAGACCAAAGGCCTTTTCTAAGCTTTTGCTTGTAGCAACAAGAATGCCTCCCCATGTGAAATGCAATAATCTGTAATGCTGGCAAAGAATAGAAAATAGGAAAAGAAAGAAGATTTACAAAAGTTGTATCAAAAGAATATTAGCTATAGGAACTGAAATGTCAGCAATAGGAGAAGGGGAGGCTTCTATGTAGCTAAGAAAGTGAGAGAGAGAAATGTATGATAAGGAGAGTTTAGAAAATGAAATGGCAGGCTGGTAGGGAATCAAATTAATAGGAGAGCTGAAAGGAAGAAAGGTCACCTTTCTAAAGGGTGATTCCAGACTGTGGTTCTAAAATTTTATGTGATTTTCTTCTTTTATAACAAACAATGATAGGACTACCTTAATGATGAAATTACCATCATATAACATGTATACTATCCCGGTAATAATGTATTATTTTTTACGGACTATTTTTACAATTAGTCCGGGTTATAATTTACGATATACTTTTTATTTATAACGAATTGTACTTCACAATTTATATTATTTATGTAAATTTTATCCGAATTTTGTTCTGAACTGTGCTGAGGAGAAAACTATTTATATAGCTTTGCTCATAATTTAATTTCTGGGATTATGGAGGAGCTTTAATTATCTTGCTTGCTTCTTAAAAAAGGTTTTACTAAAAGTAATGAGGTTGACAGCACTGGTGGGTTACATTGACATACTGTTTATTATTTGTGGTATAAAATACAGGAATTTCAAGTAATTCAATCCCTTTTACAAGTTTCCACATCAGTAAAAATAGATCTTCGTACAAGTTTGTAGCACACGGTATTTAAGAAGCTGGTTTAGTGTGATCTTAAACTATCATATTCATATATATTACTGTAATTCATATGACATAAACATGTCATGGAAGATTAGTGAGAAATCCTGTTTAAAAATATCAAATTAAAGATCAAGGAGAGGTGGTCTTGGCCAAGACATGCATCTAGGGGCCAAAATTCTGAAAATTTTTTATTAATAATTTTGCTAAATATACGGACGTATGATGTTAGGGTCCTTAAATTTGATTCCGACTTGGGCATCCTAAGCTTCAAGACGGGCTCTGAAATTAAGTAGTATTCTTCAAATTTTGTA
>PHNY01015659.1:0-16492 GCA_003724115.2 Anethum foeniculum
CGACTTGTTTGTGTTTGTTTCGATTACTTGAACTTAACGAAGAACTCAAAAAGAAATCGAAATAATTGTGAGTATTGTATTCAACCCCCCCTTCTACAATACTTTGGGACCTAACAACTTTTTCATTTTCCTCCTAATTGAAATAAATATACTTAGTTTATGTGTGTTTGTTGCAATTTTAGTTTATGATAAATCTCAGGGATAACTCCAAAACTCTAATTTACTTTGTTCTATAATAAGTAAAATATGTAAAGTATATGTCTTAAATTAGTGAAAAAAAATTGAAATTTTTATAAAAGTGATTAGTAAATATTTATTATTTTTAATATATATACACTTTATCTGAGCCGAGCCGAGTTAGCCGAGTTCGAGCCGAGTCCGAGCTAAACGAGCCGAGTCCGAGCCGAACACACAAAAAGCTCGGCTCGGCTCGTTTACTCATCCGAGCTCATTTTTCATGTTCAAGATCGGCTCGTTTAAGAAAACGAGTCGAACCGAGTTGACTTAAACGAGCCGAGTCCGAGTTTTGTTCACGAACGGCTCTGTTCATTTGCAGCCCTAGACGGAGGGAGTACTTCTGAATTGATTTTATGTCATTTTAATTTTCACACTTTTTTATTTCAATTTAGTAAAAAATTCAACTACTACATTTTATATATCAATTATTATACACAGTATTACAGTGTAATTACTGTATAATAATTTAATGTATTTATCTAAAATCTTTAAAAACTGAACCACGATATTACATGCATAGCTCTTTGTTACAAATTATTTTAATACAAATTTACAGTACTAAAATCAAATGTATCTTCAAATTTTATTAATTATGAAAACAAAATTAGTGATAAATTTGAGTTTGCAGCTTAGTTTGCAATAATAATTAATTTATTTGTTTATAAGCAGATTGCAGACACGTATATACGGAATCTAGTGTCCCTTACTCGGACAAAAAAGTAAGTGTAACGCGGAAAGAAACTTTGAATAATCATAATCACTTCTTAATTTCTGACTTTCCTGTTTAAATTAAGTACTCTTTCAGTTTTTTTCACTTTCGAAAAATCACACATGTGTTAATCAAAAAATTTATATTAATTGCATATTTGAGTACAATATATGACATATAATTGATATTGAAAATATAAATTAAAGATATATGAACTAGAGTTGATTTTGGAAATATAAACTTCCAAGTTGAAGTGAATAACTAATTTGAAACAAATTATTTTTCATGTATTTTGAAATGGAGGGAGGATTAAGTACAATGAATATTCCTGGGTTTATAATTGTGGTTGTTATTCTCTGTTTTGTGCTCTGTTGTGAAGATCAATGATATTATCGATTAATTACCCGATTAGTATAAGGTGCTTTACCGATTCGATTTTAAAATCTGATTAATCACCGTATATTTTTTTAAACTAATATATATAATTTATTAAATTAAATATTAATATATTTTTAAAATTTCCGATTATTAATATTACGATTACTCTTTTTGATTAATCACTATAATGTGTCTTTATCGACTAATCCCGATTTATGTCCTTTAGATATTTGTTCTTGTGCCTCTATTTCAAATCTCTTTTGCCTTTTTGAATGGGTCATTTACTTTTAATTAACATGCGTTTTTACTCCTCGTCACACGTTTGGATCATGCATTATCAGTGAATATCTATTAAAGATATGTCTCAAAAAGTAAAACATTGAAAATTGAGTAGTATATTTCTACCAAGATTCGCAGTATGAAAAACTCTTCTTACTCAGTCAATTGTATTGTGCAAAAAAGAAAAAACTGTACCAAGTCTTCAGGGCAATATTTGTGTGAACAGTATATTAGGTTTGTTATTTAGATTTTTTAAATATTAGTCACATAATATAAGTATTAACTTTTATAATTTTGATATATTTTAGTTCACCTTCTAATTATAAATATTAATGAACCCGCATTCCCAATAATTTCATCAATAAAAAAACATCAAACTCATAAAAATTAATACTTATCGTGTGCCCAACCTATTACTCCCTCCGTCCCTTTTTAGTTGTCACATTTCTTTTTTTATCGGTCAAATTGACCAATCGTTGACCAAAGATTAAAAATTAATTTTACATTATTTAAAAAAACTGAAAATTGTATATAAAAATAGATTAAATGTACTTTACAATTATATAATTTTTTTTTCAATTATATAATATCTATAAATTTCAGTTAAACTTTAGCCAATTTGATTGGTCAACAGTCAAATGTGACAAAATATGACAACTAAAAAGGGACGGAGGGAGTATTGAAAATTAACATGAAAGTTAATTTGTTAAGAAAATTATGATCAAAATAATGTGTAAATGTAGTAAGTTCCCTGTATACCCTCGTGTTCTATGCTGAATCCAGAAAATTGCTAACTTTATTTCTTTGGGGAAATTCCACTAACTTTTCCTAGCAACTTTCTTATACAACTCCTCTCTTTCCTCCCAACTTCCATCACAAAAATTCAAGTTTTCTCTTTTTTATAGCTACCAATACCATACTCCACTCCCTTTCTAGCACTCCTTTATTTAAACCCAGTTCTTTTCTAACTCTTTTCACTCATTACATGGTTTTCTTTGTTGCTGAGCTAATCATTATTCATTAGCCTCACCTTCAAAACATTAAGATGGCTTTAGACTATAGTAAGCAGAAAATTTTGATTAACATTGAGCTAACACAAGGTAAAGAGCTGGCTAATCAGCTTAGAAGCTACTTAGTTGATCATGAAACTGAAAAACCAGGGGACATTTGCGACATTCTTTTGGAAAAGATTTTATCTTCTTATGAAAAATCACTTGCAATGCTCAAGTCCAGTGCTGTAAAATTGCAAGAGCCAGAAGAGACTCCTCAATGCTTCAGCAATGATAGTCCAAGAAGTAACATTTCTGATCAATCCCAGCTGAAAACTCAAAAGAAGAGGTCAGTTTTTGTCTAGATTCAGCAAAATAGTTACATTTGTCACATTTTTTCAGCATTTGTTCAGAACGAGACTTGATCATAATTTTCGAGAAAATTTTGATTTGCAGAAAGGCATTGCCTCAGTGGAGTAATATAGCCCAAGTTTCGACAAGGGCAGGGCTTGATGATGGCTATAGTTGGAGAAAATATGGGCAGAAAGATATATTAGGAGCTACTTTTCCTAGGTGAGTGAAATGTTCAACTGCAGTATAAACTTTCTCAGCTTCTTTGATACTATTTGATACTCTCTTTTTATTTGTGTAAGACTTGAATTGCACACAATTTTAACATCCACAATTTACATTTTCCTTATGTCAGTCTTTACGGATACAACTACTCTCGTTTTTTAGTTAGAGTTAAGATTTGCGTTCGCAAGAGAACTACTAAGCTTTGTTTGATCTGGTTTAATTCAAATTTCTCTGCCTGCGACCAATTCCTGATAAGTACATATGTAAGTAACGTTATTTATGAGGGTATCAATAAGGACATAGTGTTAAAAGGTTGGTGTGTAGTGTATACAAGTGAGGAGAAGACCTACTTGCTTTAGATTCATGAATATTCATATGCTTTAGCTTATACTTTATCCAAAAGTGTTTATTTATGAAAGTATTTTGTACTTTTCCGAAACAAAAATTAATCTAACCATAATCAACATTATCAATATGCAATTTAAAACTTGAAGATTTCAACAACTTGAAAAAGTGCCCTCAAGTTGACACATGCTAGTTCTTTATAAAAACAGCTTTTGCTATTCAATGTAAAGCCATGTTGCTAAATGTTTGTCCTCTTATAAGCCACTAGTATATCCGTACATATTTTACATCACAAAAGGTTGTTAGCATGTTTGTTGCCTCTTGCAAGGGGAAGCTTTGCTAGTGATTTTGGCACCACAGGACAAAGAAAGAGAGTATCTTGAGGGAGTGAACCATGGACAGACCAATTAAATGTTGATCCTTAATCCTTATTGATAATGCTAGGGACCAACCTCGCGGGAACAGGGGTGGACGTAGAATGAAGTTACTCGGGTTGCTAGGCTAGGGCCGGGAGCTAACTAAGAGTTTTTGGTCTTTAAGATTCACGGTTGCATGATCCATCATCTTAATAAGAATTTTAAGTTTCTTGGAGGCCGGAGGCCTCCTCTGCTAATAATGTAAATTCGCCCCTGAGCATGAACTCAATCTCAGCAATGCCTTAGTTTACGAACCATTGACACTAATGCTTATAATTTGTAAAACCAAGAAAATGTTCTCTTCAGAATTTTGATACTACTCCACCTGCATTACCTATACATATGATCTTCTCTGCTAACAAATTGTGTTACGTTTTGCAGAGCTTATTATCGATGCACCCATCGTCATACACAAGGATGTCTAGCAACCAAACATGTCCAACAATCAGATGAAGATCAGTCCATCTTTCACATAACCTGCAAAGGAAGACACACTTGCAACCAAGCAACTCAATCAACTAATATTCTTGGAAAAGATTCGAAAAAACAAAAGAAAGAAGACTGCACAAAAGAAGCTCGAACTGAGAATGAAGCAACGGAAATGTTGTTCAACTGTGAAACAAGTCAAGCAACAAGCCTTAAAACAGCGAAACTGGAAGCTATGCTTGAAAATTTTTCATCATTTTCCTTCCCTTCCACCTCAACCGAAAACACGAGTTTGGAAAATAATTTATTTTCTAATTCTTTGTGGGAAAATGATTCGCGAACTTATTTATCCCAAGATGCATCAGAATCCGATTACTTCTCATTGTCACCATGTCACATGAACGGATTCGAGACTTCCCAGTACTTGCAAGACTCCGAATCCGATAACATCGAAATGTTGTCAGCCCCAGCTTCAGTGACCAATTCTCCTGCTGAGGATCTTGACATCTCACTTGATCAAGTTAAATTTGATCCTGATTTTCCTTTTGATCTTGTTGAATATTTTCACTAGCTTGTAAGACCTTTAGAAGTTAGGTGTTTCCTCTTGTTGATCCTAGTTAGCATTCTCCTAATCAAAATTGTATCCATGGCATGTTAGTTCAAAAAATAATGGCTTCTTGTTTGGGTGACTGGGAACCCATGTATTCTCAAAACATAAAAAATCCATAAATTAATGTCATACTCGGCGGGTAAAAGCGTGCATAAATTTACTTTTTAGTTTTGTAAATGGGTGCTGTCAGCATTATCAGGTAGAATTTGAGGCCTCAAATATAGGAGTAGAGCTGTAGGGGTCTTAGGAATTAGGCCCATATTTGTTTACGCGCAAAGTTTACAAGCCCATACCACACCTTGCAGCCCATATTTTATTTTCCAAACATATTTTTAGTTGAAACATAAAATCCATATTTATCATGTTCATTAATCCACAAAGATTGTCACGTTAAAAATAATAAAAAATATCATACATGAAATTGTATTTCAACTTTTACACGAAAAGAATTTTTTAGGAAGATTGTCTATAATTTATTTATTACAAAAATATATATAAGATTATGTACTTGAATCTATGTTATATTTACTTTTTAAAATTTAGATGAGTTAGATTCGATATGTTAAAATTAATTAATTTTAAATTTTTCCAAATCAATTTTCATTCAAAATAAAGTGTTACTTCTGTGCATAGGTGTTCTTTATTGTGTGTAACTAATATCTTAGAACATTAATTTCTTTTATCTAAATACTTGAGACAAGAATTTAATTTATTTTTTTTTTGAAAACTACCATCACTTATTTATATTACATAAAGGTCTCTAGGTAAATAGATACAATAACTTAAATATAGTTTCAAAAAATATTTATCAGTTCACTAAATAAAAAACATGTCATTATAAAAATATCTATTATCACTTATATTATATGTTCTTATCCAGAACAATACATGGTTGACAATACTAAATGAAATATTAAATTAATGGTAAGAAATCCAGATGGTTGACAAGTCTAAATAAAATATAAGTAAATTAATGGCAAGACATGAAGGGCATCCAACACACGTCGAAGAAAAGACTAAATTTGTGTGAATAAATGGAAATGCTTATGCCATGTGTTATTATTTTATATATTAAATAATAGTGCGGGTCTCAGAAAAAAATGACGCCATGGTTTGGTAAGCCTTCTGCCAGCAGATACAAAATTTGATGGTAAAAGAAAACAATAATGCAACTAGAAAAGAGAGATTGAACTTTCATTTCTTGACAAGTGTTCTTTACCATTTTCCATCAGTAATAATTCAACGAAGTAATCATATTATGATTACTCCTCTTTGTCAATGATTGTGAATTTTCATGAGTTTTTAATTTTAATTACGATTTTTCTACTAGTTGTCAAATACCCTTTATAAATTTATTGTTTGTGTATGAAGGGAGTCCACCACTACTTAAAAAAAGAAATAAATCAAAACAAATTTAATTTGTAAATTTCTGCGCTCATTGTGCTCCTTTAGCATCGGGTAGGAAATTCATTTTAATTAAAGCAGATATATGTGTATTATTGTTAACAGGGTATTTTTAAAGTCTATCAATGATGGAGGTAATTTATGTAAATTTGGTCATTTTTACAAATGGAGGGGCAATTTTTTTTTTTTACGAACAAGCAAGAAATTAATTAAAAACCCAGCCGTAATAAATCTCCGAACTGTCAACTACAATCTGATTGTGAAACAAAGAACATGCTAAATTAATAGCCATTTTATTTCAGACTAGTTAATACACAGGGACGGAACCAAAAATTCAAAATGGGGTGGGCTACAAGGCACTAGCAAAATATCATTCTCTCATTAAGTCTATATTTATTTTCTAAGAAAAATTTCATTCTTTAACTATAACCATGATATTGCAACAATCTTTATTAATTTCATATTGTGTTAGATAAATTAGCAGCAGCAATTGGAAACAATTTAATGTTTAGCTAATTAGTTGTACTTTGTACTGACTGAATTAAAACAAATCGTCTGCTTCATATATAAGTGGGCTTAGGAAAGTCATTATATATATAGTAATATTTCTTTTCTAAATCATCCTGGGCTTAAGCCCAGGTGAGCCTTCTATACTTCCGTCTCTGTTAACACATAGAATATTAAAATTCTTTGATACAAAAAGTATTACAATGACATCTCGAGCAATCAAACCTACACCAGTTGTGAAACTAGTAGCATCACAATTGACATTCACATATGTGTCTGTTCAAAATTATCAGCTGATATTGGAGTAACAAATATCCCTAAAATATGAACAATTTTTTGTTGTAAAAGGTGAGCTTTTGCGATTTCCACCGTTGTTCGAGATTCGATGTGAGTCTTGCAGATCTTCCAAATTATCATATAAATCATTTTCAGAAAAACTACTGAAACCAACATCCCTAAAAGAAGCAATATCATAATTGATCTTATCACATAAAAATCATTATTAGCCCGGAAAGATGAACAATTTTTAGTTGTGAAAGATGAGCTTTTGCAATAATCACTACCATTCCAGATTCGATACGGCCTTTCTAGATCCCAAAAACATCAATAAGATCCTTTTCAACATATCCAAATAAACTCAAACATGACCAAACAAAAACATAATAAAACACTCCAAAATGAGAGACAAAACAACCACTCCACAAGAATAGATACACAAACACCCAAAAAAATTAAATTTTTATTGAAGAAAGATCAACGAATAGGAAAAGAAATAAGTTAAAGAAATATGGAGGGGCAATTAATATTTATAATTAGATAGTTAATCAAAATTTTACAACAAAATTTTTAATGTGTGTTTTAGAAATTTGTAATTAAAAAAATATAGTCAATTAAAATTTGTTAAGTAGAAAACTTTTAATATGAAGGGTGGTGGTCAACGAAAATTATTTTATAGCATATCATTTGACCGGTTCAAAAAATATTTCCATGTTTATTTATTTTTTAATAATAAAAATCCACTTCCTTACAACAGCATATTTCAATTTTTTATCTATCTTCTCGGGCTCTCCACATCTGAGTGTTCAGTAAGGAGTTTTGTTTTGGACGGAGAATGAACTGCAACAATTATTACTAATTTTTTGTGGATAGCATTAATTTTAGAAAAAAATTATGAAAGCATCATGTTATCTATCCGTGCTTAATATATTATTTTAGAAAAAATCTTTACAAAAAAAATTATAAGGAATAATTGGTCTTCATCAGTTTTGATGTTCTTTTTTCTAATTCTTTTTTACTTTTATACTTAATAGATCAAACATACATACTAATCACACTTGTACACAACAATAATATCAAAAAATATATTTTATATTACTTGCAACACATTTTTATACCTAGGATATATGTAATTATTTTGTGGTTCTTCTTGGAAAAAATCATGTACAGAAATAAATTGGATTTTTTTCTTATATGCCCCATTTTAAAAATTCATTTACAGATATATCCCATTTAAGATTGTATTTATAAATATGTCCCATATTTAAAAAAAATTATTAATTTTAAATTAACCATGAATAACTTCATTATTTCATATTTTTGATGACAATTATAACCTTTCTATTTCATTTTTTCACTACATAAATATTATATTTATATATCACTTTCTTTTTTGAAATGCAAACCTTTTTTTTAAAGTACACTCAATTGCAATTTACAGAAGACTACTCACTAAATATACCATCATACTAATTCATCACCGGTATTAGCTAATAAACAATTTAAGAAGACTTTTTAGATTTAGAACAATTAATAAAATGTGATTATTCTTGTCTAATCGGTAACTAACTTGGTATAACTAGACAAAAATAATAGAGTAATAACTCTCTCCGTCCCAATTTACATGTCCTCTTTGACTTTTACGCGTATTTTAAAGTGCATTGACCGCATAACTCCGTTTATCATTTTTTAAATTTTCTTTTTGTGAATAAAAATTTGAATCTTAAACTCTTATTCACAAAAAGAAATTTTAAAAAATAATAGACAGAGCTATGCGGTCAATGCATACGCGTAAAAGTCAAAGGGGACATGTAAATTGGGACGGAGGGAGTATATGAATATTAATTATGCATGTCCCGTGATTATATATTTCAAACTTTATAATATTACATATTGTCGTGACCAATCCAATATATATATTGAGTTTTTTGTTTTATGCCTTTTTGCATTATTAATATTTTATACTGGTTGTAGATGATGAGAAATGAAAGTCTCACACTTCACCACTTAAAAAGGTTTGAATCTTATATTAGGCCTTTTAAATCATATGAAAATACTTTAAGGTTATCTAGTTTTTAATTTCTCTTAAAACTAATTTATTATTTGAATCGATATTATGTTATGGATATTTTGATCATATTTAATAGATAATATTTTTATATATATAAATTAATTATATGTATAATATATGAGTAAAAAATTAAACATGAGACATATTTATAATTATTAAAAAATACATATTTATAAAATACACTATTAACTTGGGACGTATTACACAAATTTCCAAATAAATTAGATTTGACAGATGAGAAGTTTACATAATTGATGAAACCAAGTAGATCTAGTACAAGAAGAATATGCCACTTTTCGTTTTTTGGTCACACAAATCACAACTCCAAAGTATTTAGAATTTAGCACACTTATGCTTTCAAAAGGTGAAGGGGTGGTAGTGCAAGTCACCAACTCCAACAAGTCTTTGGTGGGCAACCATTTTCTTGTGTCTTTGGTGGGCAACCATTTTCTTGTGATCAAACAAAACTGTATGGTAGTTGAGTGCCCTCCTTTCCATTTCACATCCCTTCATTTCTATTCTGCAATCTAGTGGAGAGTGGAGACTATGCGCCTGTTTGGGAAATGTCAAAATAAGTAACTTATTTCAGAAAAAAGTACATCAAATGTACTTTTTTCTGAAATAAGTTACTTATTTCTGACAAGTGTTTGCAAATAAGAGATACTAAATCCTACTTAAATATTTAATTCTAAAAATCAACATGTAAATATGAAATTTTTTTTTGAAATAAATCAATAAGTTGATAAGCTGGCTATTTGCCAAACAGGCCCTATACCCATCTTATCATATATAAGTGAAGTAAAGGGGTTTGGTCTTTAATATGCAATGATTGACAAATTATTTGTTTACTAAAGATTTTCGCGTATAGGTACAATCCTAAAAAGAAAAATTATTCATATCAGTTTTCACTGATAAATTTATCAGTAGAAATTTATAACCTAGAGATAATTATAGTTATCGTTTTTCAGAGACCTAATCCCATTTAGTGATTTTTTTAGCCCTAAAATCTAGGTGAGAAGGAATTATGCAGTTGCTTTACACTGAAATTTAGAAATGTACTTATATAACGATAAGCAATGGTGCAATACAAACATTTCATGTAGAACTGTTTTATATAACAGAAGGAAAACATACTAAAAAGTTGGAAATAATGACAAGTAATAAAATAGGACTAGGACACTAATCTAGCTATGTGCTTAATTGCTCCATTTGCCAGCCACCTGAGCTAATGCTTTCAGTGATGATCCATCATCACTGAGGACCTTGGAAGCTGCATCTTTTAGGTCTCTCATTCGAGTTCGAAGGCGCTTACCTTCTTCGCCTTCCATTAGATGCTTAACTACTGTCGCAATTTCAAGACGCCCCACCAGACCATTTTCATTAACCTGTGGCCTCAATGCAACTTTAAGACCTTCAGTTAGCATTACAGCATTCATCTTCTGTTCTGCATAGAGTGGCCAAGCAATCACTGGAACACCATTCACCACAGTCTCAAGAGTTGAGTTCCAACCACAGTGACTCAAAAAGCCACCAGTTGAACCATGGCTAAGAATTTGAGCTTGCGGAGCCCAATTAGGCACCACTAAACCTTGGCCCTTGGTCCTTTCAATGAACCCTTGTGGTAAAAAATCAATAGGGTCTTTTTTAGTCTGGATACTGAAGAAAGATGCATTGGCACTTTCATCATCTGGACTTCTAACAACCAATAAGAATCTTTGCTCACTCATTTCCAATCCCAAAGCCAGCTCAGTGATCTGCTTGGATGAGAGGGTCCCCCCACTCCCGAAAGAGACAAACAAGACAGAGCCACGTGGCTGATCATCCAACCACCTCAGACAATCCAACCCATCAGCAGGAGTCCTTGAATGATCCATTTGTACGAGAGGCCCGACTGGGTAAACAGGTGGGCTTCCCAACTCTTGTAAAGCTTTAATAGCTCCTTCCTCCAAGTCCTTAAAACTATTCACCATTATACCTTCAGCCAGTTTGTACCTCTTTGCATGATGAAGCACCCACTTATATGCATCATTTTTTCTATCTTGAACAGGGTCAAGTAGATCCTTCCCATTTACAGGTATACAACCAGGAATCTGAACCGGGCCAGGCAAGTCCCTATACTCACAAGATGTTTCCTCATCGAGCTTAGGCAAATAGAGAAACAATGACAAAGCCATAGCTGTTGAGGGGAAAAAAAGGTAAGGTGACACCTTAAATTCAATAGCTACATCAAGTGCATCCGTGGCGAAAAGATCAACGACCAAAGAAACCAACTTCTTTTTAGTAACTATCGACTTAATCATGTCACGAAGTGAGGGCAAAGATCTTGATATCAATACAGACATACGTGTCTCGGCCTTAACATCAGCTGATAAATCATCCAAATTTACTTGAGGTAGAACAGCATAGTCTAAACCATCAGGAAGTGTATCAAGAAAAATCTTTTGAGCTTTGGAAAGAGGTTCTTCATTAGGGATGATAAAAGTTGCGGTAAATTTGTGAAGACTAATAAGCCTTTTAGCAAATTGAACTAGTGGAATGAGATGACCCATCCCAGGAGTTGGGAAAATAGCTATATGAGGTGTGCTTTCCATGGGAGCAAAACTGAGGATGAAAAATGAGTAGAGTTATATGAATTAACAAAGAGCTGTTGAGCTACACAACTGAGGCTTTATGTTTGTGCACACATAGAAAATATGTAGATATATTTATAAATAATGAGAGGGGGGTTGGAGATGAAACTGATGGGGAGATTTCTAGAAATGCAAAATATGCACACATGGAGCTGATGTATGGATAATAAATGAGAGATCATTCCAGCACAGTAATCTCTACACTTTGTGTAGTGATGTCAAAACAAACATAAGCCTTATGTCATGATTTCTCTAATGACTATTCCTTGTATAAATTGCTCAGAGCCTCATACCAAGTAAGTATTAATGCTCTGTAATGTTTCTTGCATTTCAAGCACCTCCAGAGTGAAAAAAAACAAACGATTCTAACGATTGCACATACATTCTCGGTGCATAACAACAAGGATTCAGTTAGTACTACTACATTGCGCGACACCCTTTTTAATTAAACTTCAATATGTAACGTAAAAATCACAAGATTTCATAGAGAAGGTTGTACTTGATGTCAAAAGTAGTCGCTTGTTAATTATTACTCTAAACAGTTCTTTTTATCTATTAGATCACTAGTTGGAATTAACTTTTAGAAAAAGTCACGAGGATACAACAACTAGAACAAAGTTAAGTATCTATCTAAATGTACATGACAAGGGGCGACACCAGGGGGAAAATGGAGCAGAGAGGAATGAAATTCCAGAGTTAGAAAAAATGACTTGGACGAAATTAATATGAGGTCTACAGGTTTGCCAGAAATCTGTTGTTCTCCCAACTACCTTGAACTATCAGCAACCCCTCCATAAAAAGAGACCTGTGGACGCTGATTCAAGGCATCACAACCCTTACTTGCTTATTTATTTTCGTTCTTGTTTGACATTTTTTACATAAAAATACACCATTGTTGTACTTCTAATGACTAAAGTCAGCCATCAGAGACGTCAAATTATAGTGGATTGGTGGATTATTAGCCACCTACGGGTTTTTTTTCCTTATTTTAGGATTTTTCGCCCCACCATCTCACGCTTCTCTTATTTCAGTGCTTTCAGGCATTTACATATTGCACTAACAAACAATGTTGAGAACACGCAGATTGAAATTTAGTTTAGTTAGAATTATACCTTAGAACATTGATATCTATAAAAGTTATTTTATGTAAAATAAACTACTTGCATGCATAAGGAGAAAATATGTATTGATAGTATAAGCTTACGAAAGTACTGTTGTTGTTCGGAAGCTTTCAACTTCTTAGGGGTGATGAGAACATTGTCTCGTCTTTTACTGCATCTTGACAAAGATATTAGTACTTGATATTAACTGTTGAGACAACTGTATGTTCTACAATTCAGCTATTTAAAATTGAAAGCTTTAGAAGGCATTGCCATAATAGAAGTCATAGAAAAAATTAGGCAAACACTACTCTCCAATCAATAGAAACAACCAATGCAGCAGGCCAGATTACATACATCTTTTTTTTTTCCCCTAAAACAACATTTGGCGACTACTGTTGTTTATAATAAATCTTTCGCAACTCGATACTAACACCTTATATGTGATAAATAAGTTTAAGAATCCACATACGGTTATTGAACTGCCAGAGATAACATACACCTTCTGGTTCTGCTGAGAAACTATTTATAAGAAGGCTAATGGTTAATTCTCAAATTTGGTGTTCGTACATCTAGTGCTATCCCTAGCATTCTAGCTTAGTAGACTTTATTTTCTTGGTAAGAAGAGGCCGAGGTTCAAGCATCAATGACAGTGGAAGCATGTTGCATGGGTTTCTAATGTTATTGTAATTGACTTTACCCAGAAAAGTAGAATGTGGTGCTAATAAATTCTTAATCTAGCAATATCATGTGCCATACATTTCCTGGTAACCCAACTACCAGTACCACCATTGCCCACAGCTCACTTATCTGTATTGGTTGGGAAATAAATTGTAATCCATATGTATGCATAGCTACCACTCTTTCCAATTAAGTGTTCAACAGTTCAAGTCTACTTCAGATGTCATTTTCTTTTCCAAAATAATCTTAGCTATCATTCTCATAACACAAATTCCATACAAGTAACAATCAACACCCTCATGAAAATTTCAAGATAAGAAAGCTTAATTAGCCCACTAACCAACAACTTACATGATAATAAGTAAAATTAAGTCATGTAGTCAATTTAAGACATCATTCATTTCCAAAAATGGCATTACTGAGTTGATGTTTACTAGTTCCACAGAACTCGAAGATGCTCGTTTAATCAGTTTAGCCAGATATCACATATTACCATATCTTACGGCATAAATCGACAGATTTTTTAATTTTTATCTAAACTAACTCAGACCATGTTTCATTGATCCTTCAAATTACCCCTGTATGGAATAAACTGTAAGAAGCCCCTACACAGCTACGCTCATATAAGCCCTTCTCCTTTAATATAAATCTAAAATTTCTGTAGGGAAATATTTGGAAGGGCAACCAAGATCGACCGACACTCCCTTCCATTCATAGAAATATCCAACTGAATAGGGGCCTGGTCATGTTACACTTTTCCGAAACCAAGACTTTAAGGATGGACAACAACTCCAAGCCAACCAGACCAGACACTAAACAACTTATCAGGCCGGGCAATGAATATTATTTGACTTCTATGATTTGCTGGAACAAACTAAGATAAACAAGATTCCATTTTGCTACCACTTTTTCCCCCTGAGAAAATTCTCAATTGCACGATTTTTTGCTCACAAGTCTCCACTCTCCATTGACCGATCCCTCAACCTTATACTACCATACCCGCTAGTTAAGGATCACAACTATCCTTAACATCACAAACAAACTTGGAAGTTGTAGGGGCTCATTTTCATCGTCACCCCTGTGTCTCTGGAATGTCAGGAACGGCTCTGTGTTGACAACTAATAGCAATGAAACTGCGACAGACACCTCGTGCTACAACTAGATTATTTGTTATTAATAAGAAAGCTAGTTATTCATTTTCACTTAGTTTCTAAAACATGCAGAGCAAACACATTTATCAATATCTAACAACAACAATGTTCTGCATGATCATATCATCACAAAGCATATTATTTTGCATGTAAATAAAAACCGAAAAACGAAGGCTTAATTACCATTAACGCTGTTTGCATGTAGAGGTAAGGCGATTAGTGGAACTTGAAAGTGAAACAGAATGATGGTATGGCATTGAAGAAGCTCTGTGACGAAGCTCTGTGACATCTGTTAGGTTTATGTGAAGTTATACAATTACGTAGAATTGCTGCCATTCAAATATGTTGGATGACAACTCCAAATTGCAAACACAACGGTTAAACATCAATTGAGGAAAAAGCTTTTCCTCCTCCAGCAAAATAGAAATTCCGTGTTTAAAATTTGTACTAATATAGTAATATGTGCACAAATTAGAACTTGCCATTTTGCTGACCGCCTAAATTGCGCAGACACTTAACCATTAAAATATTATTTTTAAGGAAAAAAGAATAATATTGAGGAAAATTTTAGCAACAAATTCGAAGTATGTAATTTACAAATTTTTTCTTATACTAGATTAGTTTGCATGATTTTATTAAATTCATTTTTATAATTATATATATTTTATTTTTAAAATATTAGTATAATTATTTTTAAATAGAAGCAAAAAATTATAAAAACAAGAACAAAGAAAATTAGTAGAGTTTAACAATTAAGGTTGGAAACTTTCTAACGAGAGAATAAGTTATTTTAAGTATTGGAGGTTCTTTCTACTATTAATAAGTATAGTTTTTATTTGAGAAATTATCAAAAATACTATATTTTCTATTTTTTTTTGTGATTTTACTATATTCTGAAAATATTTGCAAAAAATAGGTGCAACCAAAATCAACCAGATATGTAACTAGTTGCACTGAGTTTTTTGGTTGCATTCGAAGTTGATTTTGGTTGCATTCAAGGTTGATTTTGGTTGCATGGGGCCGCAGACCCGCCTAAATTGCATCTGGTTGAATCGAGTTGCAGAAAAACCGTATTTTTGCAAAAAAAAAAGGTATTTTCGCAAATTTTTTAATAAAGTGATAGTATTTTTGCAAAAATGTTTTGAGCTTGGGTATTTTTCAAAAAAACCCTTTTTATTTTAGTATTAGTATTAATACTAGACGAGTGAATATACATATTTATATTAAATTTTTCCAAAAAAATATACTTTTTTAAAAATTTGTTGTAATAAATATTTGACCCCAAATATTATAAAAAATAAACTATCACGATAATTTATAATTTTAGTGAAACCAAAGTATAAATAATAAGAAGAGTGTTAAGGAAAATAATAGTTACCTTGATCAAATTCAAGCGGTCACGCGTAAACTAGCCGCATAAATTTTTGAAAAAATGACGTTGTTACAACGTAATTATTACGACTACTGAGCCTCATGTGGCTGTGGTTGGTCTTAAATCACAGCATAAGGCAGCTATCATTTTGGCTTTAGTGTCTCAAGTGAATAAGGCTTTGCAACAATCTATTTGGAGTTAAAAACAGCTGTAGTTTTCTGTTATAGTTGGTCAACTTGTGTTGACTTGTGTGACTTTCTATAAATACTGTTCTTGTATTGGTTGTTAGCAAGTTTGTTAGATATGAAAACATTTGTTCCTATTCTTTCTATTGT
>PHNY01015721.1:3446-16326 GCA_003724115.2 Anethum foeniculum
TAATTTTTTTAACTACAATTGGCCCTCCCCGTACAGCAACGTGTACGGTACCAATTGTAGGCATACTAAACTACATAAACCAGCACAACCAAGCATCCTAACAAGCAACACAAAACTATCAAAAATAATTTACATAAATAACAACCAACCAATTGTTTCAACCAACCAAATGTTGCAACTACAAATTAAAAGCAGAATTAACAACCAAATGTACACGTACGGATCAAAAGCATAGTCAAAAGTTTTCTTGCATAGTAAACACTAGGATTAGTACTAATTAAGCGCCTCCCGCGTCACCGTTGCCTCCCTCCTCTTCCTCGCCATCGTCGTCGCCTCCATCATCACTGACATCGTCGTTGCTGTCCCCGCTGCTAGTACTGGTTTCCTGTTGAGCTTCCGTTATAGCCTAAAACGCATACAAGGATAAAACCCCTTAAAATAATAAACTCAATTATAAAGAGTACCCTAAATGAGAAATTTTAAGATTTTACTTTTTAGTGCCCCGGCTCATACTTTTTATAGATTGAGGTGAATATGGTCCCGACGTATTGGGTCACCTCTCCAAGAACAGCATTTAAGAATACGGCGGCACGTGTTTCCGGATTTTGTTACAGCTTAAGTGCAGCGGAGGCAATACTATTAACTTGTTCGTACGTGGATGGTGTACGGTATGTAGCTGGATTTGCACTAGCATCCTCTATTATTTTCCGGACCCCGTTGAAAAAAACAGGTACCGGTACGTGAGATCTGGGGGCTTTCCTAGAAGATCCGGCGCCGTCGCCACAGTGAGCTCTATAATTGATACCAATATTGGGGAGGAGTTTCTACACAAGAACTCTTGGAAATCCAACTAGTTCATTTTTGGGAGGTCTTGTTAATCCTGGTGCCACTGCCTCAAGTCACCATTGTATAGGATGCTCATCCGCCTCGATGACCCCGGGCATAGCAGCTAATGCATCCCTATTCCTTTCAACAATATCAGCATTTTTGGGAGATCTATTAATTTATGATGATATTGAAAAATATTTATATGATGCTGTTATTTACATTAAAAAAAATTTCAATTTGTACGTATTTGTTGTCTAAATTTCCAAATTATTGAACCTATTTTACCATACTTTGCCTTTAAAAGTGACCAAATTTAAGCTATTTCCAACCACCTTCTTCAGCATAAACAATCGAATTCAAGTCATTTGCAATCATCTTCTTCAGCAAAAATGGCTGAGTTCAAGCCATTTCCAACCATCACGTTCAACATAAATGACCAGTTAGTTGGTAGCTTTTGATTAGTCATTTTCGGTTAATCACCTACTGCTATATACACGACCAAATATAACCGACCAACTTTTTTGTGTCTATTTACATCCCAGAATTGGTCGTAAAAAATTTTACATTTGCGACCAAAATTTAGGTCAGTTGGTTGGAAATAGTTATGACGTGACTTTTCACAGTGGCATGTGGGTCACACATTATGAACAACCGAAAATGTCAGTCGATCAAGGGTTGGTTTTGCTTTTATTTCAACCGATGGGTCAAAACCAACCCGATTTTAAATGACTGATTATATCGGTCGTTCGGCGATCAGTTTTGCATTCATTTCCAACCGACAAGGGCCATTTGCAACCAATTTCAGTTGTTTAAGACCCTTTTTTTCTTGTAGTGGCTAGACAATGTGACACAAGGCATTTGGGGGATGTGTCCTAGATGGTAACTTCAATTGCAGGTAGCAAGCACCATCTGACATTTTTTCTTCACTAATAGATACTTGTGATGCCTCCTTTAAAACAAAATTTTTTACACATAAGCCTTGCAACTGCATTCAACTGCATTTTGCATATCATTTCATATTTTTTGTCAGTGAATTTAGAGGAATAAGATTTATACTTTTAACTTGCAAAAAAAATCTCTATGAAACAGAAATAACGTATTCATGCTATTTTGGAAATTTACATCAATTGCATTACTTAAACCACATTCAGATTATATATTATACTTCCAATCACCAGTCTAACAGTTCAAAGTTCACAAATTAGCTTTTTGGAATACAGATATATACTCCATTCAGTGATAGTACCATTTTGTTTAAACTAATTCCTTAATTTTATTAATATAAAGCTGCGTATTATGCAAATCTATTTAACTTATGCACCTGTGTTATCCTCAAAACAGAGTAGCGGTTCTAAGGGACCGGGGAAAAGAGGGGGTTTGCTGCAGCCAGTGCAATGAGATTTCTAAACTAATACAATAAATAAGCTACAGTAAGTCTACTCTTAAAAAACAAGTATTCAGTCTGCAACGGACAAGTATATCTCACGTTTTTGTTTTTCACTTTCAAGCACTTCAGGTGCAACAAAAGCTGTCGCTTTAATTTAGTCACATAAGAAGGATGATATATTGGCGTTGGTAACTCAATAGATCTAAAATGTCTTAAAAATTTAAATACAAACTATATAAGCAAAGAAGCAAGTATACAATATTTGTGCACAAAAAAAAGTATAAAAATTTCTTGTGAAGCACATTTTCATACCTTCACATTCCCCGACTTCAGCTATTCCACAAGATTCACACTTCCCAGACTCAAGGGCTAGACCAAGAAACGTATTTGACAGCTGACTGGTATGACTAATAGGACAATCGCTATTCGAAGATGTAGACTACATCACAGGAAACCAGAACATTGTGTGTGAAATATACACATTTAATAAGAACAGTGTAGAAATTGTACTACTTAGAGTTTGAAAGGCTAATTGTAACCATTTCATTTATAAGTAAATCTTTGTTTACAATAAACCTTCAGAAAGGTGCTACAACTTTATTGAAAGAATTTGATCTTGGCCAATAAGATGCAAAACTGTTGCATAAGTATACATATACACACTGTTAAACACCAACATATAAATCAAGTAACTGGCACAATAAACAGAACAAGGCAATCTACTCACAATCTCATCTCGACTTACCAAGCCATATTTGATTCCTGTAATTACTCCATCCATAATAGCTGAACATGAGCTTTCTTCTTACTCTTTCATAGCTTACCCTAAAATAAAAAAATCAACAAGTCAAACTCAAAAATTCCGAATGAAACTGCAAAGACACAAAATAACCAGAAGCCATTGAACTTATTTAGAGAATGCTTGAATTTATAACTCCATTAGACAATAACCAGATAATCCAGTATGGTTCAACGTCACTAATATATCTTGAGTTGCTGGATAAAAGAAAACTTGTTTCCATCTTCGACATTGCAAGATATTGATTGCCCGGCAATGATGTAACATGGAATTAAATATCATCCAGTACCTTACTGTAAGAAAAGTTATAACCATTATAATTGGGATTAAGTCTGATATACATATTAAGCGTGCCTAGAATCTTAAGTCTTAACAATCATTTTGTAACATATACATAATTTAAAAACATGATAAGAATTTGATTAAGTGTATATCGTATATACAATGTTAGACATTCTTCATACCTCAAGTGTACGGAAAACATGGTTGAAGATGAATTAGGGCAGTGCACAATAGTAGTGAAAGCCCAGAGAAAAGTTACAGTCGGGAGTTTAATTTAGGGGAGAATAGTCAAAATTGTCTCCCACAATGGTAGTTAAAGCCCAGAGAAAAGTTATAGTCGGGAGTTTGATTTAGGGGAGAATATAGTCAAAATTGACTCAACTGTACTTCTTAATTAAAATATTACTTTTTAATATTTTAATAAAAAATGTTTTATACGTCGAATTTGGGAAAGCCGTCATATAAATGACCATCTAATACGTTGGGTATTTAAAAAACCGACGTATATGTAAATCCTATGTAATAATTTTATACATCAATTTATATAAATTTGACGTAAATTACACTTTTATATGTCAGCATTAGTTGAACCGACATATATGTCAACAGTATATAGTTTCAAAGGATTAATAAACGTCGCCTTCTTAAAATTCCGATGTACAAAAAGTTATACACGTCGGGCTCTTCTAAGTGCGACGTAAAGTGTCTGGTATCAGTATTTAAACTAGGAATATTATGTTAAGAGGAGTTACCAAGAAAATGCACTGACATCAGTGTTGCTACTAACCAGTTACATGCGGCAAGAGACAAATTTCTGAAGCGAAGGCAGTAACCTTGGTGAGAGTGGCAATCTCTATTCTTATATGCTATAAATTGGCATCTCGTTATTTACTCTCCTAGTGTCACACTGAAGAATTTTTACTTTGTTTCTCTCTTTTTTATATTTGCAAGTTTTCTTGAATTAAAACATTGTGCTTACCATTCGATTTCCTCGTCAGTAAACGAAGACAACTAAAAATGTGAAATATATGTTCTCTTGTACCTGTGTTTATTAATACATTAAAATGAATAGAAATTCAAGTATGTGTGGATTTACTCGAGTTTTTTCTTGATTTCAATAATTGAGATAATCAATGTTATACTCTTATCAATTCTGACAGGGATGCTCGAGAGAAATTTAAGATGGTCTAGATTGTTTTGTCTGTAGTACGGACCATCTCTGTAATACTGATATTTAGTCCGTGTTTTCTATGTTGGGTAGTCGATGTGCACCACGATAAGTCTGTAGCTATGATGGCTATCACTAAACAAGAACATCATGTTAAATTTAAATACCTTAGGTTTCATTGGAGTTTATCAATTTCATTGAAATTTCTATGGAGCGTCATATAATCTATAGGAAACGGGAAAGGGAGTTTGTGTTTTGACAAAGATGAGGAGCGAAAGTTGACGAAGGTTCAGTTATAATCAACTCTGTTCAGTTAATTAATTTGCTGCAAATTGACTATAGTTGCTGCTCATTTGTCCTTGATTCTTGCTATACGGTAATCAACACTATAAAATAATGTAAAATGGTCTTGTAAATTTCTTGTTTTTCTTATAAATTCTGAACTTTGTTCCAATAAATTACTTTTAAAAATTCACTGAACATTCTATATTTCCAATGAACAAGTGGTTGATTTAATCTGACTCATCAGCATATTAATGTTTGTGCCAGTCAGTCTCTATACCAAAAAAATAGAATTGTGATGGACATATAAGTAGATTTCATAGTTGTTTTGCCTTAAGGATGTTACCTTATCAGTAATGGACTGACTTAATAATCGTTTTATAGCTCTTACTACCCTTTCACAGTTGTTCGGGCAGCACAAGCAAAAATGTGGACAATGTGTCAATTTGTGTAGGTGGCCTAGAAGCATATTAGTGATAGGATCACTAGAGTCCTAAGAAGTCCTTATTTCTATAACATGGTACATAGTTTCTCATCTCATGAGCTTTTCATTATGTGTTATATATACTAATTGAAGCTGTCATCAAGATGTTTGGAACCATTTTAAAAGTATGTACCAGACTGTATTAGCTCCCCTGGAAATAGAAGACGGAATTAATAAACAATTTTGTGGCAAATTTGATTTATAAAATCCTTTACAGCCTTGCTCAGACTTAAAAGTTGTAAACAACTCAAACTGACTGAACTCTCGAAAGTAGAAAGACACTTTGCAAGCAAAGTTTGCATTTCTTATAGATCAATAAAAGTATGATCAAAATTTATCAAAACTAGGCAAACTAACTTTGTATGGAAATAACATTTCAGGAGCAATTCCAACTTCCATTAGCAACCTTACTCAGTTAGTTGTACTCAGTACTTGAGGGAATAATATGCTCCAAGGAAGCGTAGCTACTCAACTGTCCATCCCAACTTTGCAGAAACAATACCTTTCTAACAACATATTTGAAGGTGGAATACCTGAACAAGTTGTGTTTTTTTCCGATGTATTTTCCTTTATTTGACCCAAAATTTATTAACAGGACCACTGCCATCAAATACGTGGAGCCAAGAAGACTTTTTTGGCAGAGTGTGAAACATTGAGGAACATTCGTCATCGAAGTCTTATCAAGGTCATCACAGCATGCTCTAGCATTGATCATAAGGGCAACGACTTAAAGGCATTGGTTTTTGAGTTCTTGAGTAATGGGAGTATGGATAACTAGTTGCATCCAAGTCCATCCTATCAAGGAAATGAAAGAAACTTGACTCTACTTCAAAGACTAGATATTTCCATTGATGTTTCACTAGGAGTGGATTACCTACATCATCATAGTCATTAAAGTATCATTCATTCTGACATAAAGCCAAGTAACATTCTTCTTGACAGGATTTCGTTGCTCATATTGGTGATTTTGGTTTGGCGAGGTTTTCTTTTGCTACAAGTGATGGCAATCAAACACAAATGAGTTGAACTAGTGTACGTGGAACAATTGGATATGTTCCTCCAGGTGACTTTCGATATTGAATGAATTCATCAATGTTCAGTACTGCTCTTTGGTATGGAGTTACTAGACAACTATATTTTAGTGAAAGATCATAACCATGAATATTTTCAAACTTAAAGAACTATGATTTTTTTGTAAATAATTGATGTTTTGAAAAATTTTATCCGTTTGAAATTTTTTATTTTGCCAATTTGTTAACCCTTTAGTTATGTATAGTATGGAATGTGTGCAGATAGAGATCGGGGGGATGTGTATAGCTTTGGAATTTTTCTAGAAGAAATGTTCTCAGGAAAGCGGCCTACAGAAAGCAGCATATTAGAGAACACTGAAAGTAATCATCATGACCATGTGAGGAAAGCACTCCCGTAAAGAGTGATCGACATTACTGATCCAAAAATCATACTAGATCAACAAGAACATGGGTTGATTGCATAACAATCATACAACAGGGCTGTTATGTATGGAAGTATGCCTGGTATCTGTATTTGAAGTTGGGGTGTTATGTTTAGAAGAGACGCCGAGAAAACGAATTGATATTAGTCTTGCTAATAAGCAGTTACATAAACAAACTACTGCAGCGCGGGCAATAATATAACCTGGGTGTAAGTGGAAATCTCTATAATTACATGCTGTGAATAGGCATCTGGATATTTACTTTTCTAAAGTGACAAGAAAGGATGTGTATTTCCTATATTTTTATCTTTTAATAATTTTAAGTTTGGATCCACATTGCCTAATTTGTACCGATGTACTTAGCACTTGGTACTCTGTACCACCATGTAATCAGCTTAACGATGATCTCAACTTGGATTTGTTGTGTATCCAATTCAGCCTATATGAATGTCAACCTTATTGATTGTGTACATTGTTTATGTTATTATGGCCTAGGTTGATTTTCTCTGTTCTCTTGTCTACTTAGTAAAAAAATGTTGCATTTCAGTATTTTCACAAGGGAAACTATTTCTACCAAATATTTTCACTGTCTGGATGCTACCAGCTTCTTCTATCCTAGTTTAGACAGTGCGGAGAGGAATACATAGGTGGCTGAGTTTAGTTGATAATTTACTATAGTGTAAAACCGCCTACTACCACTCAGGTGAATTACTTTTACGACCTTATCTCAGGCCTGAAGTTACTAGTGAATTAAATACGTCTTTTTTTTTTCAATTATATTCAACATTTGAATTTACTAGTGAATTAGGAGTATAAATTGTAAAATGAAATTAAGAAAATTAATATATGACTAAAGAAGAAGCATTTTTGTAGTTAGAAAAATTATATATAGAGAAAACCATATTATGCTGCAACACTAATCCACAAGACCTTTGCATACAATAAATGTGCTTTTTAAATAGAATTTTACATATAATTTCAAAATACTCAATGTCGCTTGTATGTTTTTTCTATCCAGTCACAAATCTTATATATGTTTAAGTGATGTTTTTCTTCAGGAATAGTCTTTTTGATAATTTTCTTAGACGTCGTGAAAACTATTACTTCAGTGTGCCTCTTTAAATTAAGTTTTATGGCTGATGATTTCATTCATATTTTTTAAAAGATGAATCTAAATTTTGTACTAGCTTAATGTAAGCATCAAGTTATAACTGCGATCATCAAAATTCAAAGAAGTGCATCAATGTTGCTTACATTAGGTCCCTTAACTAATATGAACCTGAAACTTCTGTTGCGTCACTGTTAAATTTCATTTTTTCTCTTAAATTTTCAAATGTATCAAGGCTTTAAACGTTAGAATTGTTGTATGATGAAACTCCTTTATAGAACATGTGGTGTTCTCTAGCAGGAGCATATGCAAAATTTTACGATAAAATGAAGACGGTGTTAAACGTGCTACTTTTGCTTGGGATATACATTGCTTCATATGCTAACTTTAGTTATACCAGTGACATGAAGATTGTGTTAAATATGTTAATTTCAGAAAGGAAACTATTTCTCATGTATAATTTTGATAGATGTTACCTGTATTTTTTATCCTAGTTCAGGACATGTCCGCACACGAATACAGATGTAATTGTATTTTTAGCTATTTTATATGTGGTTTATTTTAAGATAAATAATATGTTGCATACGCATCCACACAAATACACAAAGCAGTATCTGTTCATCATGGAGAGTTCTGATGACATCGCATAATGTTGCTTTAAATATAAAAGGCTTCTTTTTTCTTTCTTGGCTTTGTATAGTCGCTTGGTTGTATTTTTAAAAAAAAAAAAAGCACAATCACCTTCAGATCTGAGTTGATGCATAATAAAATGTAACTGCGGTGTGATGTTTTCTAATAGTATATTAACAACAAAAGAATTTTTATCTATAATTTTATGGTAAATCTGCTCAGTATGAATGCTTGTCCCACTCTCTCTGACTCCTTTCCTCGACCTGGAATCATTGTCGGAGAAGGCGAGGAAGATACCTGCAAGCCTGAAGTTTCAAATAAGACTTGTACACGACTTCAATTTGTGTCGTATACGTGTCTACCCACCAAGTACACGAAATACGAAAGTATACGACACGATTATACACTACACGAATGATTTGCCAGGTCTACATGAGACATGTTGGAGCTTCATCAGGACCACCATAATTCTGATATTCGCTCCTTGTCTTTAGCTGGCTGTGTCTGTTTCCTTATTTCTCTACAAGTTTTAACTATAGGCTTGACACCTGTTCCATCTCCATGTACAATGTGCTGCAGTTATTTGTTTCTTCATTTCTAAAAATTATAATATTGTGTTTAACAATGTAAAATACATGAACAGAATAAAACACAATATTTGGTCAATTTACTTTATATAAGAATAAAGAAACAGCTCTAAGAAAAATAGTGATATTTTTCTTGGTTTCTTCTCAAGAACAAGTTCTCGAGTTTGGCTTACAGAGAGAGAAAAGATATCACAATGTGAATCCTCAATCTATAACACAACTAAATGAATGGAGTGTGCACTCTATTAATAAGACATTTTAGTGTGAGTAGTGCACAACCTTTTACAGTTGGAAATCCTATACTATGCATGAGACTAGACACGGTAATTTTTCACCTGACACGAAAATTTAGTATTTGTATTTGCATTTTGAGTACACGATACGAGAAGTACACGAACACGAAATACACGACCGAGATGTAGTATTGGTTTTGTGTTTAGCCCTTGCAAGGGTACACTACACGACACGAGGTACATGAAATAAATAAATAAATAAATATGATATATGTATAAATTTTTATAATATAATCTAAAAAATTTTATACAATTTTTATAACATATATTTTATACTCAAAATACCATTTATAATATAATTTAAAATTCCGTATTTAATTTCGTGTACTGAATCGTGTACCATGTCATTTTTATTTTGTGTATGTTTCATGTTTTCGTTTATTCGTGTACCATTTCGTGTCCTTTCATTTTCGTGTTCCAACTGAAGCTCAAGAAAAGGGAGTGTATCGCGCCAAGAGAAATGACATAGATAACAACTTTGTACCTTTCTGGCATAAACCATATATCTCACAGTTCGTGTCGTTTCTAGTCATTTTTTAATCTTGTCGGGTTCGTATTAGTTGTCTAATTATTATAAATGTTTATTTAATAAAATATATATTCAAGTATATTTATTATACTTACTCTTTTTAATAAATTTAACTAATAAAATATTAAAACAAAAATAATAAAATAACATTTATTAAAAGCCTATAGGCTAGTATTATTGAGTTAAATGCAGTTCGCAGCTTCCATCACAATTCTTATATACAAGTTTAAATTCCATTCACTTGCATCTTTTGATTTTAATATTAAGTCATATATGAGATGATTTTAATACGAAGTCATATATCCATGACATGCTTTGTGTTAGTTTGGGTAACCAACGTTCAATGATATGGGCAAAAGTGACGATCAAACATATTACATGTACACCTTTATTATCTATATTTTTCAGAAAGCAATTACTCTTTCAAAAGTCTACAAAAGTCTACGAATGAATGTTTAAGTTTAGCTACTTCTCAAAAAATGAAAATGATAAAGGTTGTTTAAACATATTAATAAGCTGTTAGAATGGACCAGCTGTATCAGTAATCAGTTAGACTGACTGACAGTTAGACTAGCTGACTGAAACTAGATTATATAAAAAAAAAAAAAAAAAAAAGTCGAGCAGCAGCCTTATCTAAACTTTAAACTGCTTAGAATTAAAAATGTCGAGTAGCTTTATCTAAACTTTAAACTGCTTAGAATTAGAGAGGCATAAAAGGCCCGGCGGACCAGGTTTTGACCGAACCTCGAAAAGCGTCAAAGGCCGGGTCGGGCTTTGACTTTAACCGGCCGTACCGGGCCGGACTTCCGCAAAATATCTAGGACTTTTTAGGCCTTCGAGAAACACCGCATCGGATTTTTTTTTTTGGGCTCGAAATAGGTTGGGTCAGGCTTTTTTCGAAACCCAAACTATATCGATGACTTTTTTCGAATTTGATAAGTTCTTGTAAATTATCATTAGTAAAAATTAAATACAAAAATATGTATATATTATATGATTTATGATCCACCAACATGTATTTTATTAATTGTAACATCATCTATCTTATTCTATTTCGTCCAGGTGTTCGAAAATAAGTCATTAGGACATAGGCTTAGCAGTAGTGAAGTTTGAAAACTTTATTTTTTTGGTGCAATTTGCTTATGTGATTCTCTGCTCTAATTTCAATAAAGAAAAAACATGTGATGTTTCTGTCTATATGCTCCACTCATTTGCTTGCCCTTCAAAAGTGCATACCTTTTACATGATATCGATTTTTGCTAAGCTTATCTCAAAAATGGTAACTTAAATAGGAAATTAAGAGATAAACTGCAGCGCCTTGGAGATATACTTAAACATTAATAAGAGGTTAATGATGTATATGTAGCGAAGGTAGTATTGTTTCGACTATAATGGGTTGATCACCCACCAACAAAATATTAAGTCATTGACATTATCTACAATTAGCTGACATTTTACATTAAGAACAAATACAAGAGTAGTTTCAAGAGTGTAGGGCCTCTTAACTATTCGACAAATGTGCGTACTAGCAAATTGATATTATGCTAACACTTGTGACATGGTGTAATGCCAAAACGATTGTGACGCTTCTACGATATACCAGTTACGCCACGTTGATACTTGAAACACCATGCTTGATCCATGATCCACGATCTCATTTCCGGATTACACAAATCCTCGGGTATGAAGAACACAAACACTTAATACGTGCGAAACAGATATCATGCTTACCTACATGACATATTTGGAGAAACAACTATACCAATTACATTAGAAAATCGAGAAGCGATGAAAAATTAAGAGATCATGAAATAAGAACAGTACCATTCATAAACATAATAAAATATCCCCCACTCACAGAGTGAAACAGGGATTTAACAAGTCTGACCAAGCCAACAAGGAAATAGATTTAGTGAGTATCGTATTCAAACCGGGCATTATAACGTTTCTCCGGTGAGAAGTTTAACGGATATAGATTTGTGTGTTTTTCTCCTCTGTATCTCTTTGTATATTTTCTTCACCTCCGTTGGAGAAGATGAATAACAGAACCAACTTTTTTGCTTCTACTGCTTTGTGTAGTCTTTATACACAAATTAATTTATGTTTCCAATAAAATTGCTAATGGTTGCTTGGTTACGCCAAGAGAGATATTTAGTACTTGAATTCTTCACAAAACAATCTTAGTTGCGCCTACTAGCATTGGAATCAAGATTGGTGGCGCCTAGAGATGTTTCCTTGAAGATTTTACTTAGTTTCTTGAATAAGAAGAGCAAGCTGCGCCTGGAGGGAAAGTTAGTACTTAAAGATACCATCCAAGCCATCATGTGGCGCCTACTAGGCACTATAAAGAAGTACTTGCGCCTAGAAGGTGTCTAACACTTAGATTTTTCAAGCAGGTCTTCAAGTTGCGCCAACAAGGAATAATTTCATCAAGTAGCGCCTACTAGTACTCTAAGTACTTAGAATCCACACAGGAATGCCCTTGTTGCGTCTACTGGGAGAACTCACCCTTAAGTGGCGCCATGTGCATTCTTTGTATTAGTACTTAGACGTTTTGTTTCTTCTTTCTCCTGGTGGCGCAAGTTGAAGGATATGTATACAGGTGTATGTATAATGATTAATTGTTTTAAACAATGTTTAAATATTAAACATTTATAAATAAACTTATATAATATTTATGAAATAAACTAACTTAAGTTTATAAAATAAACTTATTTAAAGTTTATAAAATAAACCAAGTCAAGTTTATAATATAAGCTTATTTAAAGTTTATAAATAAATTAACTAAAGTTTCTAAACTAAACTTATAAGAATTTATAAAATAAACTAATTTAGGTTCATAAAATAAACTCATTTAAGTTTATAAAATAAACCAATTTAAGTTTATAAGATAAACTTATTAAAAGTTATAAAATAAATTACTTAAAGCTTATAAAATAAGCTTTCAAGAATTTATAAAATAAACTAATTTATAAATTTATAAAATAAACTAATTTAGGTTTATAATATAAACTTATTTAAAGTTTATAAAATGAACCAATTTAAGTTTA
>PHNY01015803.1:4009-21643 GCA_003724115.2 Anethum foeniculum
AATTATTGGATTGTTGAGTTAATGCAGGTAATATATGATTGGACAGTAGCGTAACGACCCAGATTCCTGACCCCGGATTTGGGGGTGTTACAATTTCCAATTAATCGGACAAACTCAGCATACCAAGTTCACTAACCAACTTGTTGAAAGTTGCTTCATCAAGTGGCTTTGTGAAAATGTCTACAATTTAATAAGTTGTGGGAACAAAGTGTAGTTCCACAATACCATTCATTATGTGCTCTCGCATAAAATGATACCTTATATCAATATGTTTGGTCCTCGAGTGATGAACTGGATTGTTTGAGATTGCTATGGCACTTGTATTATCACGGAAAATAGGAATATGCTTCAGATCAAGTCCATAGTCTCGGAGTTGGTTTTTCATCCACAGAATTTGAGAACAGCAGCTTTCAACAGCAATGTATTCAGCTTCAGCAGTAGATGTAGAGACTGAGTGCTGCTTCTTGCTAAACCAAAAAACCAATCTTCTTCCAAGAAACTGACAGCCTCTTGAAGTACTCTTCCGATTAATCTTACAACTAGCATAATCAGAATCTGTGTAGCCAATGAGATCAAAGCCCGTATCTTTAGGATACCAAATACCAAGATTAGGTGTACCCTTCAGATATCTGAAAATTCTTGTGAAAGCTATCAGATGTGATTCCTTAGGATCATCGTGGAACCTCGCACACAAGCATGTTGCAAACATTATATCTGGACGACTGGCAATCAAGTAGAGTATAGATCCGATCATGCCTCTGTAGTTAGTGATATCCACCTTTTTACCAGACTTATCTTGATCAAGCTTAGTGGCAGTTGCCATAAGAGTTTTGGCATGTGATGAATCTTCCACATTATATTTCTTCAGAAGATCCCTGATGTACTTCGTTTGACAAATGAAAATACCATCAGGCTTCTGACTCACTTTTAGTCCAAGGAAGAAATTCGGATCACCCATTATACTCATCTCATACCTACTCTGCATTCAACTTAGCAAACCTTGCACAAAGTGCTTCATTCATAGACCCAAATATAATATCATCAACATAGACTTGCATAAGTATGATATCATTTTTATGTTTTTATGAAACAGAGCCTTATCTATGACACCTCTAGTAAAACCAGTCTCAATTAAAAATTCAGATAGAGTGTCATACCATGTTCTTAGCGCTTGCTTAAGACCATATAGAGCCTTGAAGAGAAAATAGACAAAATCTTTAAACTCATAATTTATGAAGCCAAGAGGTTGCTCCACATAGACCTCTTCTTCAAGCTCACCATTCAGGAAAGCACTTTTCACATCCATCTGATATACCTTGAAATTTGAATGTGCTGCAAATGCTAAGAACATCTTGATGGCTTCAAGTCTTGCATTGGTGCATAGGTCTCATTATAATCAATACCCTCTTCTTGAGAATATCCTTTAGCACTCGCCTTGTTTCTTGTTACAATTCCATCTTCATCAAGATTATTTCTGAAAATCCATTTAGTGCCAATAACATATTTGTCTTGAGGTCTGGGTACAAGCTTCCACACTTTCTGTCTATCAAGCTGACTGAGTTCCTCTTGCATAGCAATCGCCCAATCTGGATCCCCAAGCGCTTCATCAAATTTCTTTGGTTCCAATTGAGATAAGAAATCAGCATATAGACATTCATTTGCAGTAGCTCTTCTAGTCTGAACTCTTGCATCTGCATCACCAATGATTAGATTCTCAGTGTAAGATCTATTCCACTTTGCCACTCTAGGAAAATTAGACCTTGATGATTCAGCATATTGCACATTCTATTGAGTTTGACTAGTGGATCCTTGTTCTGCTTCTTGTTCTACTCCCTCTGAGTTGTTTCCAGACTGATCTACAGAATCTGATACTTGAGGACATGCTCCAGAATCAGTTTGACTATGCTCCAATGCATTTTCACTATCACCATTTGAATTTGGACCATTACCATCAGAATCTGGATCAGAATCATGTCCATTTCCATGATCATTTCCATTATCATCTCCATCTGGAACAACTTCAGGTTCTCCTTCATCATCCAAAAGATCTTCAATATCAAGATAATCTGAACTGTCTTTCTTCTGAATACTTGGGAGCTTGGCATCATCAAATGTTACATTAAGGCTTTCCACAACTTTCCTATCATTAATCACAAAAACCCTGTAAGCCTTAGACTCTAATGAATAACCAAGGAAAATACCTTCTTCAGCTTTAGCATCAAACTTTTGAAGATGCTCATCGTCTTTAAGCACATAGCATTTTTCTCCAAACATATGAAAATACTTCATGGATGGTTTCTTGTTGGCCATAAGCTCGTATGGTGTCTTTTCATACATTTTGATGATCAGGGTTCTATTCTGAGTATAGCAAGATGTATTGACTACTTCAACCCAGAAGTATGTAGGAAGATTGGCTTCATTAAGCGTAGTCCTTGTAGCTTCAACTAATGTACGATTCTTCCTTTTAACTAATCCATTCTATTGTACAGTTCTTGGTGCTAAATACTGTCTTGAGATGCCTTTCTCTGTACCGGAATCATTCAACTTTGAATTTCCGAATTTTGTCCCATTATCTTATCTGATAGTTCGCATAGGCACTCCAGCTTTCAACTCAATCTTATTGATGTGATCAATGATCAAATCAGCTGTTTCCTCCTTTGAATGTACAAATAAAACCCATGTGTATCTGGAATAGTCATCAACAATCACTAAGCCATAATGCTTTCTTGACATTGACATGACATTTACTGGACCAAATAAATATATATGTAGAAGTTGCAGCGGTTCAGTGATGTTAGTCATAGTCTTCTTCTTGTGTGATGCTTTCTTTGACTTTTCTTTCTCACATGCTTCACATAGTCCATCAGGACTGAATTCCATCTCGGGCAAACCTCTCATCAGTTCCCTCTTAACCAAAGAATTTATGGTCTTAAAGTTTAATTGGGAGAGCTTCTTATGCCGTAACCAACCTGCAGAAGCTTTACTATAGAAACACAATACTTGACCATCTTCAGCAGAATTCCAGTTAGCTACGAACAAATCAGCCTTTCTCACTCCATTGAGAGTAAGCTTCTGCTTTTTCTAATTAGAGATCAAACACTTCTCCTTCTTGAACATAACTTCACATCCTTTGTCACAGAATTGACTGATACTGGGGAGATTGCATAAGACCTTCAACCAGAGATGTTTCTTCAATGATGACATTGTCAATTTCCAAACAGCCATTCCCATTGTATAACCCTTGCTGTCATCTCCAAAGGTAACCATCGGGCCAGCTTTCTCAACCACCTTTGATAGCAGGGCTCTATCTCCAGTCATATGCCTTGAACATTCACTGTCCAAAATCCACATAACCTTCTTTTTCTTAACGCCCTGTATACAAAGGAGATTAAGTTTTCTTTGGTCCCCAAACTAAGTCGAGTCCGGGGGACTTAGAAGCATTTGAATATTTGACATGTTTCTTCATAGAATTAACAGGCTTAAAATTCTTTGCATTATTAATGACTGTTTCCTTGTCACTTTCAGAAGCCCCAACAGATTTGCTTCTGGGCTTGGTGAAAGGTGCTACTTTCCTAGATATAGGAAGGCTTACAGTCTTCGATCTACCGTGGTTCTTATGAGCATGTTTATCATGATTATGAGATGTGTTATGTGAGTGTGTGGAATCAAGATAAGTGTTCATGAAACTAACAACACATGGCATGCAAACAGGCTTTTCACAATGAGGAGATTTAGGCATTTTAGGCATGTTATGAACATAAGCATTTTTAGCATTGTCTACTTTAACCTTTCTACAAGCATTAGTAAGGTGACCAGCAGAACCACAGTTGTTAATAGCTTCCTAGGGCCATTAGCTCATATCCTGCCATTTCTCTTTCTACTTCTTTTAGTTTTAGAAGTAAAACCTAGTTCCGCTTTAGAATGTTCACTTTTACTAGTTACTGACATAGGTTTCTTTTCCTTTTGTTTCTTTAAATTCTCAAGATCCTCAACAAGCAATTCATGATGAATAAAAAGACTATCATCATCAAAAGGTTCAGGGGTAGTTTTCTTGAACAAAGGTTTCTTAGCATTTTTAAGAATATGTGGTGTACCTGGTGGATTATTAACTTTTTCTACAGGTTCTTCAACTACATGTTTCTTACTAGATTTTTTGAGCTCGTCATAATCTAGTCCAATTCTAACTTTACCACTAACAACCTGACCAGATATTAGTTCCTTTGCAAGATAGCAGAATTAGTGTAAGCATGTAACTTATTCTCCAATTCTTTTATCTTCTCCTGAAGTTCAATATGAGTTTCAACAAAATTCTTAACTTTTAGTTCCAGAGAACGATTGTCATGCTTTAGGTTATCTATAGTGACATTAGAAAGAACTAACTTTTCATTTTCATCTTGAAGTTTCTTTAGTTCTTCTTTTAAGTCACCTACAGTACCATTATAGTTTCTTAATATAGCTGGACAATTCCTATAACTATGACTTAAAGCATTTTATCTATCAATACATGATTTATCATTGCATTATAGTTTAAGACTATCATAGGATTCCTGTGAACCAAGTTTAATAGAATTTCTAAAAGCAACACAGTGTTTATTATCACATAAATTAGCAGTAGGTGAGACAGTTTCATTTGAAATAATTACCTGATAAGATGATTATGCTATTAAAGCAAGATTTCTATACTACTCTTCTTCATCATATGTATCGTCCCAGCTCTTTCCTTCATCTATGTAAGACTTCACTGGATACTTCTTTGAACTTCAAGAGTCCTTTTTCTGATAGGCTTTTCCTTTGTCCTTAGCTTGTTGGGTCTTTCTGCATTCACTGGCAAAGTGTCCAACTTCATCGCAATTGAAACATCTGAACCTGCTTCTATCAACCAACACTGTCTTGTCTTGTAGCCTGACCCTGAAGATGAATTTGATCTATGTCCCCTGCTGCTGCTTTCAGACCCCTTATAGCCTTATTTCCTTCTGAACTTGATGTTGCTGAACATCCCTGCAAGGTTGGCCATTGTTGGATCTTTCATACTGTGCAGCTCTTCCATTATATAATAGTCACTTGGATTATCAGAAAGATTTCCATCATCCATCTTAGCTTCAAAGAGCATCTCAGCCTTAGTCTTAGGCTTCTCAATTGTTAGATCTAGCTCTCTGTGGTCACTTGCAATAAGAGCAGTTGTCTTAAGCAGTTCAGAATTCTTCTTATCCAATGTACCATCGCCATAGATGATTTTTCTTTGTTCCTGCTCCATCTCATGAGTTTTCATCTTTCCATACAATTTCTCCAATGACATAGTCTTGAAGTCCAAATGCTCACGAACTGATGAAGCCTTACTGTCAAGATGGTGTGGCAAGGTCGACATGAATTTCCTGTTGATTTCTTTCTGAGGGTAACTCTTTCCATAAATGCTTAACTCATTAATCAATTTGTTCAGTCTTTCAAAAACTTGAGATAGGCCTTCACCAGGAAGAGATTTAAATGCCTCATACTGTGTGGTTAAAATATCAAGTTGATTTTCCTTGACATCCTTAGTTCCTTCCATTAACAGTTCTATGGTTTCCCACATATTCTTTCCACTTTCACAAACCATAATCTAGTGGCTCATATCTTCATCCATTGCATCAACCAGAATCAGCTGCAAGTTCACATCCATACTGGCCATTTGCCTGTCTTTATTGTTATAATTCTTTTTGTCCTTGAGGATCACTTTAGTAGGGTTAACAGGATCTTCAGCCTCAATTATAAATGGTCCTTTTTCAAGAACATCTATATATTCAGAATTTGAAGCCTTAAAGAACAAAAGCATCTTCTTCTTCCATAGATTATACTTTCCCTTGTCAAACTGAGAAACCTTGATGCTACCAACTTTCCGAGTACTCATATTTTCAGATCAGCAAAATTTCTGCAATAAAACGTCTCGAAATACAATAACCCAAATAGTCAAATCAGCAACAAGTCAACCACATCAAATCAACAACCCATAATTAAATCTACACCAACGAAAGCAATCCTAGTCTCCGTAATACCAAAAATAACACAAAACTTGCTAATCTAACGGATCTGATCTGTATATCGATCAACAAGCTCTAATACCAATTGTTAGGTCCAAAGGTCAAATACAAAGGGGGGTGAATGTATTTATGTCCATTTTTCGAAACTTGAAGCAGCGGAATATAAAACTTAAAATGACATACACCAACACAAAGATATCCGGGGTATAATTCTTATATTAAGAAATTAAACCTCGAAGGTTGCTTACACCTTTGAATGTAAAAGATTCAAAGTATCAAGGGGGAGGAAACACTACAAAGAAGGTAAGCTATCAAAATAATGGTTTCTTCCTATCACTCTAAAAAGCTAAAGCTCTTATCTATTGATAATCAATACAAATTATAAAAGCTATAACTAATGAGTGCAATAAGATGTGTAAGACTTTGTTGGTGAGAAAACAAATGGACATGACATCTCCTTGTCAAATCAATGATTAAAGAAAAGCTGATTTCAATTTGCAAGAGCTTCGTTTATTTTAATGGTAGAGAGATGCAAAACCAATCTGTTGTATATTGAATATATATTGGTAGGTCACTTGTAGGAGGAGGCAGGAGACGTGGCTTAATAAGATCCAAGTATTCAAATTTTTTAGGTGGTCCCTAGTAGTTTGGAGGTGACCAAGTTTTCTTGTAGGAGGCGACAAGGCTTTGTATTTTCCTTAGAAACTATCTTGGTCAAGCTTGAAGGCGACACTAAGGTCCACTAGAAGCTAGTAGGCGACATGTGAGGAGGGGACCACTTAGGAGGCGACCAGAATGACTTCTAGCATGATTTTGACTTAGTATTTTGTAGTCTTAACCTTTGGAGGTGACATGGACCATCCTTGGAGGAGACAGGAGCCATGGTTCTTGTTGCCTCGAAGGTTTGGCTTATTTCTTGGAGGTTGCACTGACCATCGTTCTTGTTGTCTTGAAGCTTTTGACTTAGTTCTTGGAGGCTGCACTAACCATCGTTCTTGTTGCGTAGAAGCTTTTGACTTAGTTCTTGGAGGCTGCATTAACCATCGTTCTTGTTGCCTCGAAGCTTTTGACTTAGTTCTTGGAGGCTACACTAACCATCGTTCTTGTTGCCTCGAAGCTTTTGACTTAGATTATTTTTTGCCCTTTAATCCTTAATTCCTGTATGCCTTTGAGCTGTACCACTTCTCGTCTTCAAGTCTTCGAGTCTTCGTATAAACCATTGATTAATTTGCTAAGATACGAATCCTTACTTAATAATTCTCCGAGTGATAATACTTAGTTTCCCTTCACGGAGCACTGAAGCCTAGTACAATTGGTCTGATTCACAGGCGATTAGTTCCATTCTCAGGCCTTCGTATGATGAACTCTACAAACCATTGTTAAGTCTACTACCATTTACAATCAATTTCACTTAGAACCCTTGAGGTATTCACACTGATCATACTAACTGCTATGAATGTCTTCAACCTTATTACTCTGTTGCCTGAACATATTAATGAACTTCATACGATTTTCTGTTGATGACTTCTTCACTGCAGCTACCAAGATCTTTGTGTATATATCATAACTTCAATCTGTACTGATTCTTAGTGGAACATATTATTATTTTCAAGTCCTTATTCTATGTTGGGTTATCCAAACCAGTTTTGTTAAGATAACATATCCAGCTTCAATCTTGCTCAACACCTGTGTGTTTTGACAACATAATTTTTGTTGTCTTTGCTTTGGGGTGAGTGATACCCCTGTGTTTTGAGAGTATAATTTTTCTTGTCTTTGCTTTGGGCTGAGCGTCACCCCTGTGATTTGACATGATAATTTTGCTTGTCTTTGCTTTGGGGTGAACGATACCCCTGTGTTTTGACAGATACCCCTGTGTTTTGACAGCATAATTTTTACTTATTTTGCTTTGGGGTGAGCGACACCCCTATGTTTTGACAGTATAATTTTGCTTCTCTTTGCTTTGGTGTGAGCGACCCCTTATGTTTTGATATTATAATTTTGCTTGTCTTTGCTTTGGGGTGACCGACGTCCCTGTATTTTAACATTATAATTTTGCTTGGTTATGTTGTGGGGTGAGTGACACCCCTATGTTCTTCCTCAAAAAAAAATTTATATGTGCTCGGGCTGACGAGCTTTGGGCGGGTGCTGCATGTTGTTAAGGAGGTTATTAGTTGGCAACAATAACTATGAGATTAGCGGGTCGTGGCAACGTTTGTCCACTGGTGGTAAGATTTACTACTAGGACTTAGTTGTCTTCTTCATTTGTTGGGTTTGTTTTGGACCTAGTTCTTGCCATGTGTATTCTTTCGGGGTAAAAAGAATGTCGGCTAAGTTAAAACTGTAAGTTGAGATGTGCTTGTCAGAATTGTTTCATAGGTTGCCGGAAAGTGGTATTTTCTGGGGAATGACTTTTTTTTTCTTTCAAGAACCCCCTCCTTCTAGTGCCAAATGATAAGTGTTAAACTTGCTTCGTCGCTTGAGTTACCGCTCCGGGGTGGTTCTGGCCTGTTGTAGGGGTCTTGCAAAATAATGCTTGACCAAGGTGGTGGCCGTCAAGCACCTCCAGCATGATAATCAGTGATTGAATCTTATAAAGTTACAGCAAGTATCTAGAGAAAATACGAGAGTGAATGTATGAAGTGTTTGTGTGAGAATGATGTGTGAAATAATGTGTGTGTTTGTATGAGTTACCTTGGTATTTATAACGTTTGGAGTTACCTCTTGTTGCTTCACGGTTCTTAGAGTTGTTCCCTTTATCTTGACAGGAATGAGTTGATGGCATGTCATTACTTTATGTCATGCTAAAGTTGAGTAGTTGTGCTTGTTGTTTTCTGTTTTGTGTTCTTGCACTGTAGCTACAGTATAACATATGACTCTATCTTATATAATGTTGTCATGTCGATGCTTTATGTTATGGTTCAGATGACGACCCTTTGGGTATAGTGTGGTGCTGACGGCATTTGTTTTGTTGTCATATTTGTTTTTTACTTGTAATTTATTTTTTGAGGCAATGACGCCTCGTAGAGATATCGACGTTCCATATAGAAAGCGACACATATGGTTTAGAAGGTGACCACTCACAGAATGAGCGATGCTTGCGGAGATAGCGACATCTTTGTAAAGGTGGGTATATATCATTGCGCTTTACTAAAATGATTATATCAATTAGGCAATATAAATCTTTTACAGAATCCATGATAAATAAGATGTGTCATCCAACTCAATATTTTTAAATTATAGTCTTTTTTAACAAATTGCCTTCATTCACAAATATTAAGCCTTCTTGTTTTATTTCTTTTTATCTTCATTTAACCCAGCAATATAGTTATTTGTTTCAACTTAATAATCTCACTGTAGAAATTAAGTATTTTCCAGTGCATAAATTAATAATTCATAACTTCTAGTACAATCCTCTAATTTTAATGTATAATGTTTTTTTCCTTTTTTGTCCAAATTTTAGTTTGGAATTATTTTATATAAAAAGCTTATTTTTATTATTTAAATAAATAATTTAATTAATTTATGTGCAACTGACAATGAATATTAAAAAAATACTAGATTAGGAGAAATAATAACAATATTTTATTAAATAATAAATTAATAAAACTCATGTGTGTAATTAGGAGAAATAATTATAATATTTCACCTTTACAAAAAACAATAAAAATATTTCACCAAATAATTACGTTAATCTATTTATGTGCAAATGACAATGAATATTAGAAAATTCTAGATTTCTAAAAAAATAAGTTTCATTATCGTGAAAAAATAATTTTTTTATTAAATATCGTTACTCGTCCAACATTCATATTTTATCATTCATCTATCTATTTAATCGTTCATATAAAATTGTTAAAATTCAACAAATGACCTCTTAATTATTTTGACTAGCAGATCAATAAGCTGCTTAAACTAGAGGATTGAATATAGTTATTTTTATTTAATAATATTATTTGGTGATTAACTTTTTATATTTTAACTAGATACATGTCAATACTTGATTGAAAAACTCCCAAAAGTAACATTCTCAAAATTAGTGAATTGGGTACAAACCGTTATTCAATTCGCTAATAAAACATTAATATTAGAGGACTTATCGAATCAAATCTTTAATTAAGTTCAATCCCCTAATTCTTCTCAAACATGTACTTCGGCTTACTACTTCTAAAGATTTCGAGGATAATATATCTTTTATATATATGCTCATCCTAGCCGGTAAAACATTCAATATTTCTAAGGATAAACGTACAAAAATTTATATAGAATGAACTTATATCGCAGAATATTTCTTGCATAAAAGTATTCTACTTCAATTGTTGAACGAATCTATGAAAAATATAATTGAACCGAGTACAATGTCCATTAGTATAACATTTCGTTTCGATTTTGATAGTTGGGCATGTTATGAATGAACGGATTTGATTCATGTGAATATTGATTTAATTTTTATTTGTAAATAGGAGTGCTTTTCGATCCCACATTCCTTCCATAACATATAATATAATCAAAAGAATTTTAAAAGTGTTCCTGAATGATATATGATATCATTTTATTTATGAAATTCATACTAATGTACGAGGAGTATATTCTTTTATTAGATAATACTTAATAATATGACGACATATTAAGCATTTCTTTTAATTTTGTCAAACGTTCACTTACTTTGCACTTCATATTAAAGGATAGTTGTTCCATGATTAGAGTGCTCGAATGAGAAAAATGTCTTGCTACTTGTTAACGGAGGAATTTGGTGATAACAAATTTTGGAGGTTGCTGGAATAACGAACATGTGAAAATAGGGGGATGGGGGGGGGGGTTTGGATGTTTGGGCTGGACTTGAGAGATGTCTCGACTTGTTACATGTGTCGGATCCTTTTTCAAGATGCCTGCGTACCTATATTTATAGGATCAAGCCAACGCATTTCTGTGAAAGGATGATGTGCTTATTTAATCACTTGCGATTTTTAAGGGATATATTGGAATTAGTCGATTTTATCTTGTTAAGTTGGGATACCTTCCTGATTTGAAAGATATCGTTAACGACTATTTTCTGTAATTGATTGGAGGTTATTCCTCGTTTTAGGGAGAGGAAATAATTAATTTAGGAATTAAACTAATTATGATTAGATGAATATTGGAAAATTTGGGAGATAATTGAGTCTACGAAATATGGCGTAACAACTACCCCACAGTTCTTTAGTGCAGCTTGATGTACTGGAGAACTAAGCGTGCTTTGATCTTCCGAATTTCCTGGGTTACTGAAATAACTAGGAGTAGAAGATTAGTAAGTAAGATAGAGCACGTAAGTGCCCGCAATATGTATGCAGATGCAAGTAAGATAACATGCGAGAATGTAAGTGTGAGAGAATGTAGGATTTTGTAGATCTGTTGAGGCTTTCATCGTCAAGTTGGATTTTGTGAATCCACTCTTCAAGCTATACTCCAGAAGGTCTTCCAATAGCTACCCTTGAAGGTCTTCCTGAATGTTATCCCCGAGGGTCTTCCTAAGCGTTACCCCTGAGTGTCTTTCAAGCATTACCCCTGAGGGTCTTCCTAAGCAATCCAAGCAATAGTGATACTGAGGTGCCCGGAAGTATGGATCAACCAAAGTATTGTAAGGGGTGTCATCTTCCTCACAGAAAGATAACTTCTCCTCAAAGGAGAATTGCCGGCATCTTCCTCAAAAGAAGATAACTTCTCCTCACAAGAGAAGCGCCAAGAGTTTATTCAGACCACCAGGATGTACGGATTGTCCAAATTGTAAAAATTGGCTCCTTTCTCATAGAAAGATAACTTCTCCTCAAAGGAGAATTGCTGACCTCTTCCTCAAAGGAAGATAACTTCTCCTCAAAAGAGAAGCGTCGAAAACATTCAGACTTCCCGGAATTAAGGGTTATCTAAACATTTTATGGTCTCTTCCTCACAGGAAGAAACTTCTTCTCAAAGAAGAAGTGCCAAGGAAAGTTTGGAGTCCCCGGAAATTTGGGAGATAATTGAGGCTACGAAAATATGGCGTAACACTACTTAATCATATAAAATAATTATATAATTGTTAAATAATATTTTAACCAAGTAAAAATGTGAAATACATACTTTTAAAACATTTTAGGGAAAATGAATTTTTTCTTAACTCACTATTGGGTTAATCATCAAACACATGACACTAATTGTTCTACGAACCTACCACTCAACTAATTGTTTTTTTGTTTTTAGACACTAACGTTACGTTTATTTTTTATTTTAATCATTACGTTATGTTTGACTTGCTACAGTTAAAGTTGACTGCCTATGTAGACAAAGTTGCTGGCATGGTTTATAGCCCGACCTGTTTTCTCTTATAACCTACCCCGAATTGTAATAACTCATAACTCTGAAATATCTTAACATATACATACATTCTGGGTTATATCTCCCCCTCTAAATTGGCGATTCACAAATTAGGGTTCATGTAATATATACATATCAATGGCTTTGAGTATGTCAATTTCATCAAAAAATTCTCAAGTTTTACAAGTCGGAGTCGTACACTGTCATTGTGGAGTTCAAGCCCCAATTTGGAGGTCCTTTAAGCCTAAAACAAGAGGTTTAAAATTCTATGGTTGTCTATTCTATAAGGACAAAGATAAGTATTCTAGGTCTTTCTTATAGTATGATAAGGTTCCAGTTGAGACAAAATATGTGGTAACCGGTTCGACTGAAGATCCAGAGCTTGATACGACTATTTTGGTGACAAAGTTTGAAGCTTTAGAGGCTACCTTGGAATGTTCTAAAATTGGAATTAGCTGTTTGAAGTTGATGTTGCAATGAAAGAATGAAACGATCTTGTGGAACAAAGTCATTGTTGTGATTCTATTTATCATGTTAAGTTGTTTAGTTCTTAAACTTCTTGTTATTTGAATGATTTTTTGTAACCTTTAGGAATATTTACATGTTCACTATCACTGTCATATGGTAAATATTTACACGTTCACTATCACTCTCACTATACTTTTTTTCATCATTATAATCAAGATCATCTGATTCCATATCATCATCTAAAAAACTCACATCCTTCACAATATTTTTTCCCTTCTTTTCAGCACAATGATCCACATATATATCATACTAACATTCTTAGCATCCTCCCTAATTTCATTAATACAATCATCATTCCAAATCAACTTGTAACCATCTATATCACTACTACCAAATTTTTTATACTACAGTTTCATCCCATTACCATAACCAGCTTTATGTAAATATTCAAGAAACCTATCTATTGTAGCTACACTTAAATCAACATCGTAAAGAGTATCAATTGTACCCCCCCCCCAGTTGTAGATGCCTTCTTTAGTTTGAAATTTGCCTGCATGTTATATCTCCACTCTCACGTCATTCATCATACCTACAAGGAACATGGCATAATAAGTAATCAATACTCAATAAAAAGCATAGTTATTGATGCTTAGAGCAACTCCAAGAGAGTGCTAGTCCATTTCTTAAATTTATTATAAAATATTAGATTTTAGTAAGTTAGTATGTAAATAGGTATTATGTACTCCAACAATGTTACTTAAACTCATTCCTCATTTTATATTATATTATTAAAAGTACTTTTAATCATTAAATATATACTATAAAATAGAGAGATAAAGTGTTTGTTACTAATAATTTATTATAAAATATAAGTTAAGAGAGGAGAGAGTTTACTTATTTATAAGTAACTAGCTCCTAAGCCCGTGAGAGGCACGTGCATGTTATATTGTAACTATTTTTAAGAATTATTATATATGTAAAATTCATGTTATAAATGTTTATAGTTGGTGAACATGAATAAATTTGTAAAATCTTTACGTTTGGACTATATCGTTAGTAGTGATTATAGTTTGAGAAAAAAGATTATTATAATTGCATCTCTTAATACGATTGACTCTGGATCAAGTATGTAATTAACCGAAATAATTGAAGTTGAGCATTGTTCTTAATAATGATTATAGTTAAATAATTCACATCAAGACGTGTTAGTTTATAACAGTAATTAAAATCTGGGAATGTGGAACATAGACGGCCAACCAACTAAAGAAAAGTTAGTTTTTCAAACCATAAACAATTAACAGCTGTATGAGACAGTTCAACATATATTGAAATATGGAGTTTGGAACATAGTATATAACTTTAGGTAAAAGAATGATTAATGGGAGTAACCGTCGTTGCGAAAATAATATTTTATTGTAGTATAATATATGATGGGTCCTTCTATGTATCGTTTCAAGATTTATTATTTCTCTGATATTCCACCCCGTCCTGCTTCGATACATGTTCTACGACCTTTCACCTTTACAGGTACAGGTCATTTTCTAAAATTACAGATTTATAAAATATTATTTTATGTTCGCAGTTTTGTAGAAATTACAAATTGACTAAGATAGATCTCTTATTATTATTATAAGATCGTAATTAGGTACATAGATGTTTAGTAAAGATTTTTTACTTTAAATCTTGTAACCTTTTAAAATTATTATATTTTTACGATATACTTTTATAGATAAACATAGAAAAGAACATAGTTTGTTTTGTATCGTGTTTCCCTTCTTTATATTTTATTTAATATAATTTAGTATAACAAATACAATAACAAAAGTTTTTTTATCAAAAATAATATTAATAGTTTCGTTGTAGCCCACATGTGTAATGTCATTATATCACAATGGGTAAATTGCTCAATCATTATACAAATATTAAATTAAATATAGGTTGAACATAACAAATTTTTTATTAAAATAATAATAATAATATCCTAATGTAGCCCACGAGTATAAATTAGTAAATTAAAATGGGTTAATTATCCGAAACTCGAATCATTTTATATATCTTACATGAATGATAAAATACATATTAAATTAAATATATACCAACTGACATATGATAACACTTAATGGTTTTAACTATCCAACAAAATGTGTCTTTAGGTCAAATGGTTGAGGTTGTTATTATGTACCTTGAGTTCATGGGTTCAATTCCCGTTGATAACAATATATTTTAGTTAACTAAAAATGTTAGCTGAGGGTAAAATAGGAATTTCACACGGATAAAATGTTTCCCTAATAATTGCATGTTGCAGTATTATATCCATGATAACACTTAATGATTATAACAATCCAACAAAATAGGTCTATAGCTTAAATAGTTAAGGCTGTTATTATACATCTAGAGTTCATGAGTTCAATTCCCGTTAACAACAGTATTTTTTACTTAATTAAAAATGTTAGATGAGGGTAAAATAGGAATTTCACACGAATAAAGGGATAGAATTATCATTACACAGTGAATAAAATGTTTCACAAATAATAATAATATCCTAATGTAGCCCACTAGTATAAATTAGTAAATTAAAATGGGTTAATTATCCGAAACCCGAATCATTTTATATATCTTACATGAATGATAAAATACATATTAAATTAAATATATACCGATTGACCTATGATAACACTTAATGATTTAACTATCCAACAAAATGTGTCTCTAGTTGTTATTATGTACCTACGGTTCATGGGAATTTTACACGGATAAAATGTTTTCCTAAAAATTGCATGTTGCAGTATTATATCCACGATAAGACTTTATGATTATAACTATCCAACAAAATGTGTCTCTATCTCAAATGGTTAAGGTTGTTATTATACACCTACAATTCATTGGTTCAATTCCAGTATTAGATATGATGCTAGTGATTTAAGGAATCACTGGAGACTATTGTAGTAATTTTTTTTTCTTCATATTCCATATAACTTAGCCTAAGAGTCCAAATAGCTAATTTATTGGAGGTGCTCTTAAGAAAATAAAAATAAGGCGCTCTTAAGAAAATAAAAATAAGGCATACCAGGTTATTCAACAGAACAGTGAAAATGAGTCTCAATGATCAAGGATTTTGGGATTGAGGGTTTGAGAGTGGAATGGTCATGTTTGATGAGGGTTTTGATGGTGTTTTGTTTTATATGTATTTTGTTTTTTGATAGTGTTTATATGTTCTGATTTGTCATTTTACAACTCATGGCCATCTGGAACATCTTTTATACGTGAAAGGGGATAATTAACGTCCGTTAATTACTTTTAACGAAATGATTACTTACTAATAGCAAAATTAGTAGAGTTCTAATTTTCAAAGATTTTATTGTTCAATTATAGATTTCTAAAAGTGTAAATAGTTTAGTGACAAAAAAATGTATTTTCCCAATATTGTAATAATATTTACATAAACATAAATATTATAACATAGTACAGTAAAAAAAATTTAAATTAAATTTCTATAACAGTAATCTAAATATGTAATTATAATATGGTGTTGATGAAGCTCAAATCTTGATCTCTTTAAAAATAAAAATATTGGCAGTTCTCATTTATTAATCATAAAATTTAACGATTATTATTTAGTGTACTCAGTGGACAAGCAACATACTAAAGGTTTATTCAATTCAGATTTTTAAGAATTTTTTTTTGATTTTGAAATTTCATGAGTATTTAATTTATATTTCAAAAAAATCTTAAAAATCTGGAGGTACTCAATTTGAATTTTAAATAGTCCATAAAATCAAAATTTATTCAATCTAGGTTTTAAAAAATTCATAAGAGGGCGTTTGGAAACGTGCATTTCATTTTAAATAATGGATTTCAAAAGATAGGATTTAGGTTGTCATTTGAAATTCTCATGTTTATACTAATATTTGAATGTCCTGGATTTCAAATGAAATCAAAATCCAAATTCCCACACGGCTTATTTGATAAAATTTTAGAATTTCAAATGAAATTCAGATTATCAAATGGACCATAAAATCTTTTGCTATTAAATTTGAATTTTAAAAAATCCATTAGCATCTTAATTTTTTTTTATTTGATAAATTAATTAATTTTGATGAATTTGCTAGTCTATTTTTAATCTTTTGAAATTTATCTCAAATGGATGAGATTTTTGAAGAATTTTTAAAAATCTAAATTCACGAAAAATTAAAATTAACAAACAATCTTAAAAAGTTCATGAATTATTATCGATTTTTTAAAATGTATAAAATTTATCGAAACTAAGCCCAAACAAACCAGTCCAGTCTGGGGAAAAAGCCCATTAATATAAACACAAACACAACTCGTAGAATCGAAAGAGCTGAGATGAGAGATGAGTTGAGATGAGTACAGCAACATCAGTAGGAGCAAAGAAAAAGATGTTAGAGAGAGTGCTGTCTTTACGCAGAGGTGCTCAAATCAACGACGAGGGTGACGAAGAAGCCGACGAATCAAAAACAAAGCACATTTCACTTGCAATGAGAGCTACTAATTTCTTTACCCGAACCGGAAGCGGAATCACAGTCGGTTATCTTTGGCCTTCTCTTTTTATAACTCTCGTTGTTCTCTCACTTGTCTCTCTCTTCATTCACTCTCGTGATTTGGTTTGTGTTTCTTCTGTCTCCTCTTTCGATCTTCATTCGAGATTGCGATTCTTTGGTCTTGATGGTCTTGATTCTGACTTTGGATCTCTTGGTGTTCCTTGGTGTATGTCTCTCTCTCCCTCCCTCTCTCTCCCTCTCTCGCTCTCTCTCGCTCCCCCCCTCCCCCCCCCCTCTCTCTCTCCCTCTTTCTCTCTCTCTCT
>PHNY01015824.1:842-23030 GCA_003724115.2 Anethum foeniculum
GCAATAAAATATTATTTTCACAACGACCATTATTCACATTAGTCGTTATTTTACCTAAACTTATACATCATGTTTCAAACTCCATATTTCGATATACGTTGAACTGTCATATACAGCTGTTAATTTTTTACAGTTTGGAAAACTAACGTCACCTTAGTTAATCTTTTCTCACAAATTATAATCACTACGCAAAAATAAAGTTCGTACATAATATTTTTACAAATTTATCAACGTTCACCAACTATAAATATTTATAATATAAATTTTACATATATAATAACGCTTAAAAAATAGTTACAATATAACATGCCCGTGCCTCGCACGGGCTTAGAAGCTAGTTTTTTGAAAACGCTCGAAAATTATATTACATGTAGAGACTGCATTTCAGGGCGGCCAATTCGAATGAAATTATATAAAAAGTGAACTGTAAGTAGGTTGGTGCTTCATGGTACTCCGATACCCTCAATCCAGATACTGAGGGGAAAAGCATGCTCAAATGAACCCTATAGGGAATCTGTCGAAACAGAAGTAGCCTTTGCCTTGATATGGACAACTGGTGACGAAGTTCTTAAGCAATATGTGAAGAGTAACTCCGTTACAATAGAACTTCTATACTAGTCCAACTTCTGGACCCCCAAATCAAATGAATCAACCAGTTACACTAATTTTATCAAGATTCCTTCGAAATATTCATATCACTAGTTCAAAGCAGCTTCTATCTGGTTGCTATTTATTCGATACTGCATCTCGCCATTATTCTTCGTCCTTCTGCACATTCTTAACTTTTTCGCTATTATTCTATGTCCTTCTGCATATTCTTAAGATTTGAAGCATGTTGACATGTAAACCTGTGGTTACTACGACAAATATAAACCTATAATACTGTGGCAGATATTTTGAGCTCCTTGTTTCACAATGTTGAGGTGTTATCTACAACAAAAACAAGCATCCAGCAAAAAGTTAAATCCTTAAAAGAAATCTGCTGCTATTGTAGGAAATTTAAAGGATACCGCACAATACCTAAAGCTGCTAGTGTAATAATTATGTAGGGTGTTCTCTCTGACAGACTTATTCAGTTTCAATGTTTTGAAAACAAGAAAACATGGAACCAACATGTACTACATACGAGGTAGATAAACAAAACTGTACTAAACTAATGAATAGGATTTAAAAAATAAAAAAATTTTGTGATAAAGAGCAAACAGCTGAAGTAATTTAGAATAAATACAAGTAATGCTTAGGGCTGTCAAAAAAATCTGAAAAATCCGATATCCGTCCGAAATATCTGTATTCGTATCCGTAATTAAATGGATATTATCCGTATCCGAGACCAAGCGGATAATATCTGCATCCGAATTCGACAGTTGCGGATACGGATACGGATACGGATACGGATATAGGCATATTCGTATTCGATAATATCCGGATCCGAATAAATATATATTATATTTAAATATTATATATAATTTAAAATTTATTCTTTTAAATTTATAGTATTTGTCTGTGTGTATACTATTTAATGAATATATATTCATTAAATTATATATTTATACAAATTTTATATAATTGTAAAAATATTATAGACATATATAAAAAAATTATTTGAATTTAATATTTTAAAGATAACATAATTATATTAAAAAGATAAATAAAATTTTTTTTTTTGAGAAAGTTAAAGTAGGCTTAAATCACTTTAACTATTAACTCGATTTTTAAAAACTGATTTTAATTTTTTACTATGTATTTTACATTTTTTTTGAATTTTTAAAATAAAAATAAAAAATCTAATTGAAAATCGGATTCGGATCCGGATCCGGATATTATCCATATCCGGATAACATCCGTCGGATCCGGATTTGGATATTGTTCTTTTAAAATTTCCGTATTCGAATACGGATACAGATATTAATTTTCGGATTCGGATCCGGATACGGATATAGACAGATCCGCATCCAAATTATCCGTTTGACAGCCCTAATAATGCTTTTAATATATGTGATGCCCTGCCTCCTGATCGATACACAGATCACGAACATCATTGTTTTGTTATTACAACATAAAATGTAGAATTTGAAAGCCTGGCCTTTTCTTGTGTACTTGTGTGAATAAGAGTAGGCTATGTGAGGCCTAAAAGAAAAGTTTAGACATGGTGACAACATAACCTTAGCTCTTTTTCATGCCTATCAAAATAACAACAAATAAAGAATGAATATCTTGACCTCGGATCTGCAGAAAATTCTTGGGGATCTCCTTTCAGAACACATTAATATACATATTGCAGAGCAAATCAAACCCAAGCATTTCTTTGCATCACATGCAGATTTAAAATACTCCATCCAGCAGCTAGTTACAGTCCAATCCACATTCCTCTAGCACCGGACCTTTTGACTTGCCCAAAAATGGATCAACTCGAACCCAAAGGAGTGAAAATATGGAAGCTAGCAGAATCGACCACACGATAATGATGGTGGGAGTCCTATTCTGTCGACCTAGTAGACCTTTCAAGAAAGGATAAAGATGGACTATTACCCAGAAGGCAAAGAAGAGCTTTCCAAATAGAGGACCCCATGACTCGTATCCATTATTGATTGCATTAGAGATACCAGCTACCACTCCTATAAGGTTTATTAGCAAGAGGGTTGTTGGTGGAATGAGCAGTGTTGTCCACTTGAATTCATAGAGTTCGGAAAACTCCTCATCGTCCCTCCCTTTTGATGTAACAGTGAAGTTTGTATCAACTCCGGCTATCACCTTAAGCAGTCCCTGGAACACAGCGAATAAATGGGCTGAAACGCCTCCGATTACCCAAAACTGTTCGTTTCTCCACCACTCATCAAGACCAACTCCACTCCATCTCATTTCAAATATACTTGTTGCGAAAATACATATGAAAAGTGACAAAAACCACATGCTTGCAGAATTACTAAGCTGCATTGGTCATTAAAGAGGAAAATATTAAATAAATTAAAGAGGAATGGAATAATAGTGATAATTCTTTCAGATAAAGTAATGAGAGTATACTCTTGCAGAGAACGAGAAATGGGGAACCTACCTCTGGGATTATAAATTTCCCTGTAATTAAGCACACTGCTGGTAAAGTACAATATGCTACAAGTGGAATTGAAGTCCAGGGATATACTGTAGCATTTATGTACGACAAGCGCTCCAACCACTTCAGACCACCACCATAACCGTACCAAATAGGACAGTGCCTACTGAAGAAGATTTCTATTGAACCAAGGGCCCATCGAAGGACCTGGTGCAGACGATCGGAGAGATTTATTGGTGCTGATCCCTTGAATGCAGGCCTTTCTGGTATACAGTATATAGAGCGCCATCCATGGCAGTGCATTTTAAAACCAGTCAAAATATCCTCCGTCACTGATCCGTAAATCCATCCAACCTGAAAAAGAATTAAATAAGTGTTTAATAAAATGCACTTCGCTCACCTCCTTAGTATTACAAAAAATTTCTGTTTAGTTACCTCTTTTCCCCATTCAGTTTTATCTTCATAACCACAGCTAATCACATGGATTGCTTCTTTAAGTAGAGAGGCGGGGCTAGCAGTCGTTAGTGTACCTCCATTTTCTGTCAATGTGGACGCCACAAACACAGGAGACTGTCCAAACTTCTTTTCCAATTTATTCTCAGGTTTTATTGGCAAAGTTTCCTCTTTATCCCCAGAATACAAAGTTATTGTCGAGTCAGAACGAGAAAAACGAGAAGAGAATATCTAAACTTTATCAAAATGAATATGAAGACAGAAGAACATGGAAAGACACAAAGTTCACCAACTGCTGATAGGGAGTGCATGAAAAGGCACAACAACTTTCTAAACAGATTTGCAATGATGTTTATAATAAGATGATAGCTTTTGGAGGGATAGACACTACATCAGAAATTAACCAGACCACAAACACTAAATAACCAGATCATCCAACCTAGTCAATAAGTATTTCACATATTAAATTCCACAATAATTATTAGAGACATATCTTTAATAAACAAGAAATATCAACTCTGCACAATGTTCTGGATATGTCAAGGACATATCAGCTTAGTGAAGCCGGTTTAAAGTGAGATAACTAGGGATCATGTCTTTTGTCTATGTTGAATTAAACTTAAGAAGGTGGAAGTTGTAATAGACCTGAGTAGACACGTAACTGTAATTATATGACGATCTTGATAATTACCTTCATCGTCTTCCTTAACTCCTTCAATTGTATAAGCATGCACTCCATCATCCTTCCCAGAATGCTTGAGCTTCTTGTCAAACTTTAACTTGGTAGTCTTCTTTTTCTTCCTTCCAGAGCAACAACACCCACAATAAGTCCACTTTGGCAAGCAGTTACATGTCCTTAATGGTGGTTTCTTTGTCTTTGGAGCATCAAAACCATGAAGTGCCTGTCGCCTGAAGACACAGCCTGTCCCTACATAAATTGGTCCTTGAATGCCATCCAACCCTTTCATATTGATCTGGAGAACAAAAAATCCTCATTTTTAGGCAATCGATACACGAAAGAGTGATGAGAAAAGCCTTAATGAAAGCCACGGACTGGGGGTTCTTACATCAAAGAAAACCGTGTTCCTATTTGCATATCTGTCACTCTTGTCAATTCCGTCAAACCTCTGTGGGAACTGAACATAGCACACTCTCTTTCCAAGTAAGGGATCCATCAAGAAGCACATCGACTCTCTAATAGCCTTGCTGTTATTGATGTAGTGATCGCAATCCAGATTCAAGATATAAGGAGCATTTGTTAGCACAGCAGAGACTCTGACCTGGCATGCAGAACATAAATAAGTCTGACACCATTAATATTAACCCCTTAATTAATAAATCAAATGGCTTCTTTGATTCCGGAGTTACCAAGGCATTCATTGCACCAGCCTTTTTGTGATGCGTAAATCCAGGCCTCTTTTCTCTGGAAACATATACCAACCGAGGCAATTCATTTCCATCTGTGTCAAGTCCTCCATTTTGGCCTAGAAAAACCTAATGGAAAGGTAACAGAATAGAAGTTAATGATTATGAATATAAATTAGAAGAAAGTAATAAAAATTGAATAGTCTTACTTGAATCATTCCAGGATGATCTCGGACATTATTTCCTGGCCATGGTGTCCCGTCTTGCATTGTCCAACCTTCCTCTGGAACTTTCTGCGCCTTTGCAACCAAGGTATTAATCCTAACTTTGAACTCCTCGTACTCCCTCTGCAATTGTAGGATCAACCATTATTACAAACCCGCTACGTGAATAAATTGAAGCTCCTTATCATAAGAAAAGAATAAGAAAACCACAAAGAAAAGCTAAGTTACTTCGAAGATGGCCTATACCTTCATTGCTCTTCGTTCCCTCACAAATGATGCCAAGACCTTATCTTTTTGATAATCAATCTTCTGAGAAAAATAAAATTCTGGTGCACGAGGCTCAATGCTGAACTTCTTGCAAAAAGGCACCCACTTCTTTGCAAATTCAGCTGTTTCTGATAGTGCCTCAAATGTCAACATAGCAGCACCATCATCCGACAAATAACACGAGACTTTGTCTATAGGATAATCCACTGCAAGAATGGAAAGAACTGTGTTTGCAGTCACCAAAGGGGGTTCTTTTAGTGGATCAACAGTACTCACGAATAAATCAACTGGGCATAGTTGAGAGAGCTGGCCATCTTTTTCATATCTGCAAAGCAGGTTAAGTTAAACAAACAATTTACATGTTGAAAGTAAGCAAAGTGGCATGACTTGGTAAAGCTTCTTGACTACTAACCTCAAGGATAATCTATCTAGATAAGTTTCCCTGTCAATCGGAAGCCACTTTGGGAACTGATCGAGGATCCATGAAACAGCAAACCAAATTTCACAGATTACTGATATAAGCCATAATGCATAAGCATCGTTTACAGGATGTGTGACACGGTAATGGAAGAAAAACCCAGCAACTATAAGTCGAATTAAGATAATCATCCGGTAAGGATTAATCTGGCTTGAAGAAACTGGTATCTTTCTTGAGAGAGGTTGCCGTCCCTCGTCTCTCCTGATAGAAGAAAATTAATAATTTCATACTTGTAATCTTCAAGTATTTTCACAAATATAAACATATTGAGGAAGAAATAAATAGAAATCATATTTCTCCAGTCTACATCCAGTTGTGAAGCTCTGTATTCATATTATAAAAGACCAATATATGACCAATATATGGTGCCAAAATCTGTATTTATTAACTTACATATAAATTTGTTTGTGTGTATGTGATGGTTGGATAAAGTTTTAAATTAAACATTATCTTTGCCAGGACGAATTCCTGCTGGCTGAGGTAATACAGACGAAAGGAATTTGGGGGGAGCTTACAATGGTAAATCATGTCCATCCTCATCATGGTCCCAGTCTTCACCTCCATTTTCACTCTTTATTACCTGTAGCTGCTTTTGTTTCCAGTTATCCATCCTCTCTTTCCAAGCTATACTTCCATATCCATAAGCAGCCAAATCTTTAGAAGGATCCATTGATCTAGGCCGCACTGCAATTACAAGGAAATTCAATTTTGTTGCGAATAAAACTCATGATGATCATCGTTCATGATCATTCACGAGTTACAATTTCTACAAAATAAAGAGATGCTGCAGTATATAAACAGAAATAGTTACATGCATTGCTCTGATCCAACAAAGGAAGCGGTGGAATCCTTCTGCCTCCACTTTCCATATATGATGGAACCAAAGCATGTTGGTCAGGTGAAATATCATCAACCTTATTAACGAGTAGGAAAGATCAGCCACACTTCATAACAATCTTCTAATACATAGGACACTTGCTAAACATAACATCAACAAAACATAGTGTCCTATATTCATATATATTATCAATGAGCTGTAATATATGGAAACATATTATAAAAATGTGAAGGTGGAAGCTACACTGCAGATGTTCCACTTAAACAAAACCAAACTGAGTAGTACATCCCAATAGCTGAGTCTAGATGTATGTAAACTTTACATCTACTCCTAGAAGTAGAGATACCGTTCCATAAAGTCTCCGGCCTCGACAATGTAATAAAAGTAATAAAAAATCATGTAAACTTGCCACATCAACTAGCAGATATGTACATATATTCTTACCATTTGACCGTTAGTGAGAAGAGGAACTTGGGTTGGTGGACTATACATATTTGTTTCATAAGAGCTCCCGTAGCTCAAGTCGCGTCCATGACCCTGATGAAATCCAGACTCGATAAGAGCAGGACAAGTGCCCTCCCCCTCACCTTCATAAAACTTAAACTCATTGTCTACATCATCAACATCATCCTCTTCTTCGTCCCCTTTAACTCTTGCACACCCTGAATAAATTAATTTGATCAATGATCATTCCCTTTAATTGTCCCAAGATAGAGATAAACAAACTGCATATTCTCAGAAACTGAATTATCTTCATGCTAAGTTTAAACTTTCCTATCATGAGATAATGGCCATGTTTGTTTCATTATAAATTCGTAACCCCAACTACAAGTTTCTAGGAACCTTAACTTATGATTGTGACTTAGCGGTAATATATTTAGGTTCTATAAGATACTATGTCGATGAAACAAACTAGTCAGTTTATATTTGTAGTCCATGTGGAGTAGTAGAAAATGGTGTAAACTGTAATATCATTTAGGGTCATTCTCTACACGTCAAAGACTAAAATTTATTGAAATTGTAGTCCTTAAACTTTTATCATCGAATTTCATTAAATTTTATAATCACAACATGAACACCATTTAAACCACAGAATTGTACTAGAAAAACAGGACCCTGTCACCCTTGCTATTTTAATTCTACACATAGTGTAAAAGTAGGATGCATCTTTACCCTTTAGACGTTTAAAGCGAGTTTTGCACTGAGGACAGAGTTGATTGCCTTCACGACGCTCATACTCATAGCAAGTCCGGCAAATTGGAAAGGCACATTCATTACAAGCCACAAACAACTCTCCAGCAGCCGTCAAGCCCACACCATCACCACAAATTTGACAGATCCTTAGCCCGCCAACTTTTTCCTGCGGAGTCTTTCTCTGCAATTTAAACAAAGTAAGACACGCTAAAGAAGCAAACAATATTCAATAGAACTGTGTCCGATGGTATTTACAGTTAAAAAACTTACAGCAGCTTCAGCGTCACTGTGGCGGATGATAACAAGCTCATTGCGGTTGTGAGAGCCAGCTACTAAGCCCGCACTTGCTTCCATTTCCGACAAAAACTATTCTGAACACATAAACATTAATCCCCAGAAAACGAAGCTTCTAAAGCCATGAAAGCAAAGTACAAGAGAGAAAATAACAAATACAACCCAACAGGCAACAGCTTTATCTTGGCAGATTTTTTGTCCTGTTCTACTACAAGAAAGTGTTGTAAACCAAATCAACAACACCGATAATAACACTAGTAATATATTGCCGGCCAATTAAGCGGACCCTCCATCAAAAAAAAAAAAATATACTTATCTGCACTTATAAATGACAAACAGAAACAGGGATTTAAAGATTCTGTTCTTTCCTTTTCATCTTTCCCATTCATTTTCCATCTGTGTAACATATATATAATCTTTTTGATCAAATTGCAGGAGAAATTTCAAGATTCCATCTTTTCTTTTATCCTCGTTCACAAAATTCAGTTCGATTAAATTTATAGCAAAGGGCAACAAAGTCGTTCACAAGTTACAAAACTTTCTTAGTTGCATAAAAAATTAACAGCTGGTTTTGCTCTGATCACACTTTTGTTAACCACATTATGCATTTGTCTCGATTATTACATGCATGAAGCATGATCATGTTTATATATCTTGCGCGCGATAGACATTACCTGGTCAATAACAAACGGAAAATTGTTAACAGACAAAAGATTAACATAAAAAGTTGATTTCATCAAAAAGGATGAAACCTAATGTACAGAAATTTGGAAAATTAAAATTATTTTGTCAACTAGGAATCAGCTGAACAAGTAACCTTTCTTTAAAAACCTTAATTATGCAGAACCACAATAAAAACTTGAAAAGCAAGTCATGATTTATGAACTCAGTTCCATTGTCTGTTCTCACAATTTTTTTTATTTTGTGAAATTGAGTCTGCACATTATAAAGTTTTTGAGTAAGGAAGGTATTTGAGATTTTTCACTAAACAAAAAAACCCATGTACATCTGGAACAGTCATCTACTAAGTAAGGAAATGATTACATTTTCCATGAGTAGTATGTTTGTATGGTCCCAAACATCACAATGTACTAAATCAAAAGTTTCATCAGACACAGAGTTACTAGTTGGAAAGCTAAGTCTTACTTGCTTGGACAGTTGACACACATCACAAGGAGTACTATCTGCATATTACTTTTAGGAATACAAGAAATGCGATCTAGCACAGTTCTAGGTGGGTGACCCGATCTACTATGCCAATGATCATTTTGCAAGAACTACTAGTAGCATGATGAACCTGAGAAACTGATAGAAGTTTATGACTGTGTAGCTTGTACAGACCTTCTTCCAACTTACCAATCTCGTTCTCCATCTGTAATGCAGGGACTTGCAACACACATTTAGTAGACAAGAACAAAATTTGACAGGAGAGAGAGATTTGGTTAGTTGAGGTACAGAGAGTAGATTACTGGAATTTAGGTACTACCAAGACATTTTCTAAGCACAGGTAAGAGGTAAGTTGAGCAGTCCCAATATGACTGACAAGAGAGATATCTCCATTTGGTAAATGATTTTCAGAATTGACAGATGTATAACTGTCAAGAAGATGCAAATAAGGAGTGATATGGTGTATGGCTCCAGAATCAATTATCCAGCAGTGATTTGAGGCCGAAATATGAGCATTGTTAGCAAATATGACAGAGTTTGTAGACAACTGTATTATACCTGCACCTTGATTATTGTTATTGTTGATCCATGGAGCATAATTTGCAGCTGGAGTGTTCAGTTTGGTCTGTAGCATATTGATGAGCTCTTGGCATTGTGTGTCAGTCAAATTATCAGTTCCTTTGTTAGCATTGATCACTTCTGAAACAGATCCAGATTGACTCTCTATAGGTAGAGTGACATTAGCAGATTTGGGGCTTTGGCTGACCATATAGTCCGTGACAGTCAGGATAACCGTGCAAAGCAAAGCACTTATCTCTTGTGTGACCAGTTAGTTTGCAATAGTCAAACATAAATGAATTATCAGCTGTTTTCTTATCATCTTTCCTGGAACTAGTAAACCTAGATTTGCTAGTAGAATTGCCTTGACCAAACTTCACATTCATAGCAGCATTTTCATGAATTAAAGACACATGACTAACACTTTCTCTTTGATTTTCTTCTTGCAATAACATTGCATAGGCATGACTTAACTCAGGTAACAGATTCATCAAAAGTATCTGACCTCGAATAGAGGTGAAATGTTCATTTAAGCCCATCAGAAATTGACTAAGCTTCATCAATTGCTCATACTTCATCAATTTCTGAGTATGTTGACAAGTACATGTTGCTATCATACAAGTACATCTAGGTATAGGAGCTAGATTATCCAATTCATCCATTAAACCACAAAATTGCGTAAAATACCCAGTAATGGACTTAGTGCCTTGAGTTAGAGACAACAGTTCTTCTCTCAAATTAAACATGCGAGGAACATTATTTTGAGCATATCTATGATTCAGATCATCCCAAATCTGTTTAGTAATTGACATATACACAATACTTTTACGTATATCGGAAGATACGGAGTTTAAGATCCATGAGATTACCAATTCATTGCTACGCATCCATAGCGCTAATTGAGGAGAGTTTGTATCAGGTTTGACTTGTGATCCATCGATGAATCCTAGCTTGAGTTTTGCAGAAAGAGCGATTGAAACCGATCGACTCCAGTGATGATAGCTTTGGTCTGTAAGTAACTCACTTACAAGAGATAAACCAGGATGATCAGATGCGGTGAGATAATATGGATGATTGATGCCGATTACAGGTGTTGCAGCCATGAAGCTTGATGAATTTGAGAGGCAGTTTCAGCGGAAGCATACGATTACATCATATCAGACATGATTGCTCTGATACCATGACACATATAGTGATGAACACCATTACAGAAGTAAGCTAAGCTAGGAAGAACGAGAGAGAGAGAGAGAGAGAGAGAGAGAGAGATATCAAGAAATGTAAAAACAGATATTCATTCAACTTGATTCACAATACACACTTGTTCCTACTCATATACTATTGAATGTCATATTAGATCTAACAACCTTCTAGCAACTTTTCCCGCTACTTTGTATTTGAGCATCTTGACTTTCCCAGCTGTTTGACTTTGAAGTGTATTCATATCCGTAACACATATCTTGTTTACGTCGATAAAAACTATATTTTTAAAAGGCCAGAAATAAGCATGGGAATACAAATCCGTGCAATTGTCAACAAGAACATTCTATTGAACAATCAAAGGAAGAGAATGACTAGGAACGTGAAATACGAGAATAACTTTGCATAGGCATTCACAATGCTTCCTTAATCTCAATATGAGATTTATTAGTTTCATTAGCAGGGGTAGCAATATTAGAAGCAGAAGCAGAGACGGGTGAGAAATGGATGCATAGATATGTTAATGAATTGAAAAGCAAATATCAGAAAGTCAAAAATATAAGTAAGTGTTGGAAATAAAAGATTTCCATGTATTTTTCACAGTAGATGACTTGAATTATGGTGCAAACGTGCAGTTGCGATCAAGATCAGACCTTTGGACGACATCATTCACTGGAGAGCCTGAATTTCGATCAGTTGATATTGGATATCGGAGGAACCAGAAAATCATCTAAATGCCAAGTGAAAGAATTTGGATTTGGATTTCATTTGGAATTAAAAACATTCAAATTTTAGTACAAATATAAGAATTTGAAATGACAATTCATATCATGTCATTTGAAATCCATCATTTCACATTCCCAAACAAGGTATAAGAAAAATTCCAATATGTTGGCCCAACATAATTTCATCTGGCAAGAAGTTGAATCAAATTTAGAAAGTAAATAGTAGAGTTTTTGGCCTATATCGAAAGTCTTTAATTCTTGATAAAACCGAGGCTTTAATCACCTCCATAATTCGCAATATAGCATCGATTAAGGGTAGTCTGCTGACACGGGATATGTAAGTTTACGAAGGCATTAGCAGGCAGCAGAAACAGGCAAACACAGAAAATAAAGACGCAGTTCTTAATGTTTCGAGAAAGAAAAGTAGAAACCAACGTTTAGATTTTAGAGGTTGACAACAGGTGTTTTTCTTGTAGGCCCAACCTGAAAAATCCAGTTATGTAAGTCAAATATTTGGAAGTTGTTGGACTTAAGATGTTACAGATATTGCAATTATACTTTGAATTCATAGTCAGCCCATGATATAAACCTTGCTTATGAACTAATATTAACAAAAGCTCAGAAATGTAGTTATTTGTCTTTTGTTATTCACTATTAAACTCCCACCTCAAATATTCTGCATGTTAATATGAAACAAACAGTGGAATGGAAAGAAATCACACAGATGTAACATCAAAAAAAATATTTATTTGCCCCAGACAAGACACTGATAATCATACATATACACCAATTCATAATATAACTAATTTCCCTGTGGCAACATCGTCGGTTAATAAAGCCGTTAAAGAAGTGTCAGCTGATAGTACTTTTAGACTTCTTACTGTATCATATGAATAATCCCAGACTAATTTTACTCGAACTCCTTTATGCGCATTGCATATATCGAGCAACGATAGCAGCACAATTTTTTAAGTGAGGGGGAAGATGCACACAAATAGCAGCATTTGAATTCTCCGCCTCGCCTATTTTCACAGTATGGAGTTGTTTTAGGACCATCTTTTTGGAATCTAGCGATTTATAATGCTGCTCAGCTGCGTAGAAGGGCTTTTAATAGAATTTCTAGAATTCGATTTCAAGGTAAATGGCTTTTATCTCCAGAGGAAATCAAAACATGCTTTTTGGAAGGTTTTAAGAAACAATTTAGTTGCCATGCAACTGATACTCCTTTTAACCTCTCATCTCTAAGCTGGTGTTCTTTATCGAATATTGATTCTCAAAGTCTGGAGAAACCCTTCTCTTTGGATGAAATTATGGTGGCTCTGAGAGAGAGTGACAGTAGTAAATCTCCTGGACCTGATGGTTTTAATTTTGGCTGGTTGAAATCCATGTGAGTGCATATATCTGACAAAGTGTTGAATTTCTTCAATGAGTTTCACTCTTCTGGTTTTATTCCAAAAGGTGTAAATTCATCTTTTATAGTCCTTATTCCAATGAAGCAAAACTCATTGGAGATAGGGGACTTCAGACCTATCAGTTTGATTAATTGTTCTCTCAAGTTGCTCTTAAAGGTGATGGCAAATAGATTAAAACCATTTATCAGTGGATGCATCTCAGAAGAACAATCTGCCTTCATCTCAGGAAGAAACATAAATGAAGGTATCTTTATGGTTAATGAAGTTATTCATTCTTTAAAAACCTCCTATCTGGATGGTTTGATCCTCAAAATTGACTTCTCAAAAGCATATGACTCTGTGGATTGGTCTTGTCTCTTTCATGCTATGTCTTGTTTAAATATGGGGGAAAAATAGATCAGTTGGGTTCGTGCTTTGCTGCAATCTTCTAGAATGTCAGTACTGATCAATGGATCACCTACTAAAGAATTCTCTCCAACGAGAGGCCTTAGACAGGGTGATCCTTTGGCTCCATATCTCTTTTTGATTATTGGGGGAAATTCTTAGTAAGTTGATCACCAGAGTAAGAGAAAGAGGTTTGATTAAGGGTCTAAGTCTTAACGAAGATAAGGACAGTATTACTCACTTCCACTATGCAGATGATAGTATCCTTTTCATGAATAATTCTATTGAGGACATTTCAGAAATGAAGAAAATTCTGCTTCTCTTCCAGATCATCACAGGGCTTGCCATTAATTTTGAAAAAAGTCAAGTGTATCATTTAAGCAATAAAAGAGAGGCTGCTAAAGATGGCATTGATATTTTGGGTTGTCAGTTTGGAGAAATTCCATTCAAATATCTGGGGGCTTGGGTAGGAGTTGATAGAAAGCTAGGCAAGCATTGGCAGCAACTAAAGTCGGATTTTAGCAAAAAGTTGGTGTCATGGAAATGATGGTATTTAAATTCTGCAGGCAGAATGATCTTGATCGAATCTTGTCTTAATAGTATCCCAAATTATTGGTTTAGTCTTCATTTAATCCCGAAGTCAGTCATTAAAGACTTGGACAAGGTAAGAAGGAATTTTTTCTGGGGTTCTTTAATGGAAAAAAACAAGTTCACTAGGAAAATGCATCTTTTAAAGTGGAATAAGGTTTGTGCTAGCAAGCAGGAGGGAGGTTTGAATCTATCTCATCTACCTGATAGAAATTTAGCTTTATTGGCTAAATGGTGGTGGAAATTTCATGCAGAAAAGAACAAAAAATGGATGAGATTTCTCATAAACAAGTATGGAATAGATTTCATCTATAGAGCAGATTATGATTCGAGAAAAATGTCTCTTATGTTAAGAGATATTTGGAAGTGGTCTCTGGATGATAAAGTCAAACAATTTACCTCTCCTAGTATGTTCTTATGGAAAGTAGGTGATGGCCAAGCAGTAAAATTTTGGAAAGACTTATGACATGGAATTTGTCCTCTTAGTACTGCTTTTCAGAGACTTTATAACCTTTTTATAAATAAAGAAATCAGTGTTGCTGATATGGTCCTCTTGTGGAAAGATAGAGTCAATATGATTTGGAGAAGAAACCTCAGAGGTTGGGAAATTGACTCAGTTGCTGCTCTAGACTCTATTATTCAGTTAGTTAGCATCTCTGATAAAAAAGATTTGTTGATTTGGCAGGGCAATAATAATGCTTGGAGAACTAAGGATATGTATAATCTATTAGCTAATAATAGAAGGTCTGCAGGTCCATGGATGATCATATGGCAAATTAAGGTACCACACAGAATAAAACTTTTCTTGTGGAAAGTGGTACATAATATTCTCCCAGTTCGTGCATTCATTGCTAGAAGAATTAGAGGAATTGATGCCTCTTGTCCTCTATGTAAAAATGAGATTGAATCATCCTTTCATTTGTTCTGGGAATGTACAATCATTCAAAATGTCTGGAAGAAAATTTGGATTTGGTGGAATATTCAGGTCCCTCCTGCCATAGATGAGTCATCTTTCCTCAAATCTCTTCTTCAATGTCCATCTGAAGTGCCAAACAGAGAAGCATGGTTAATTGTTACAGCAGTTACTTTGTGGAATATATGGAAATCTCGAAATATAGTGAATTTTCAGTCTCAGAAGTGCAGTTGTGAATCAATTGCTCAAATGATTAATAGAGAATCATTATTATTTATAAAAAGGTTTGACTTAATCTCTCAATCCTCAGATAAATTGTGGATAAATGACCCGGCTACAGCTTTACAAAATCACTCAAAATCCAAGTTCAAGAGCTTCCTGGCAAGATTATCAAATAATTTTGGTAACATTGCATTCTCGGATGGTGCTTGGAAATCAGACAGCTCTGGAGGCATAGGGGGGTTTATCATGTCCAAATCTCTGTCCATCATCTACATTTTTGCAGGGCCATGCAAAATGAACAATGCGTTTGAAACAGAGCTGGAAGCTTGCATGCATGTCTGGCAAGCTCTAGGATCAAAATATAATAAAGAATCACACGTTATATATGTTGATTCAAAAAATATAGTGGACCTGGTGGAGAAGGCTAGAGCGGGATTGGTGGATTCTAGACAGGAATTCACATTAATTAAAAAAATGGTGAACTCTTTTCCAAATTGCTCTATACAATATATTAACAGAAGTTGGAATATTCACTCAGATTACTTAGCCAAACAGGGCAGAGAGAGATGCAAGTTGATAGCAAAATGGACATAAAGTGTATTGGAAAGTGGTGTGCTATCTGGATATATATATATATATATATATATATATATTGTTTTGTCTCTCTTTCTATATCACAGGAGAGAGACTCTTTTTCTGATCAATTGGGATTGGGCAATGGTCTCCTACTTGTCTAAAGTCTACTACTGCAGTTTCTCATAGATATCTCAACCCAGCCGCCCTTCTCTCCTTTTCTTACAGATTTTGATCCATTTTATATATTCCCCTGCATGGGAACTCATCAATTTTCCTTCAAGAGACATTTAGGGTTTGCATGCGTTACATCTTCAGGAGTATTTATAGACCCTTTGTGGCAAGACATTTCTCAGCCTCTTCATTTGTTTCACCTTTGTTCTTCTTTTCTTAGATTCATCATCATCTTCGCCATGGCCCAACTCCTTAACTGGGTTCCTCCTCCTAACGGTACATTGAAAATCAATGTGCATGCAGTTTCTTTTAATAATCCTATGCCAAATGGAAACACTTGTGGTCTGGGAGTTGTTCTTCGAACCTCAGATGGCAATCTTGTCAATTGCATTGCTGGAACTATTCCAGGTCTGTCATCTCTTGAAGCTCAACTATGGGGAGTCCAGATTGGGCTAAGGAGAGCTTTTGTTGAAGGGGCAACTTCTGTGATTCTGGAAACATACAACATTGCAGCTTTTGGAGCTATTCAGTTCGTTCATCTTCATCAACACCCAGAATTGAAGGTCTCATCAATCAAATCTTGATTAGGCTCAGGGACCCAACCTGGGAATGCAGCCTTCGCTTTGTGTACTCTGATAGAAATCGTGTGGCGGAATACCTTTCTCTTCTTGGAGGAGAACTTTTTTGTAGGCTTTATATCTTCTTTGAGCCCATTGGAAGGATGGGCGAGTTGATGGACCTTGATTTGGGACTTGGTCCTCAGAATCCTCATTTTCTGGAGGCTCCAGTGGTCCAAGAAGAACAGGAGGTTTTTGATGAGATCATGGAAAATGATGGTGCAGTCCTTGCTGAAAACTTCATGCAGAACTTGAATCTTAATGCTCATGGAGGTATCAATGCAGATCCACAGATGCATGATGTGGTTTATGAGGATGTGATTGGATCTGATGATGAGGAGGAAGATTTATTTGATCTGTTTTAATGTTGTAGTTCATCTTATTTGTCTTATTTTATGTTTTCTAGATGTTAGGTCTAGTTGGTCTTGATCTAGGATCCTGTTACCTTGTTCTCTCTTTCAGTTGTTTCCTCCTACTATAAGTGGAGGCTTGTTTCGTTATCAATGAAATGGCTCTTCAAAAAAAAAAAACTCCACAGGCTTCGTTGTCTTCACTTTATGCACCTAAATACATAAACAATATTACTACAATATATTACGAAAGAAAAAGTCATTTCAGATGGTAGTTCCCCATCTTTTATGTTAGTTCAAAGACAAGGAAATAAATAATCAGTACGTGCCAACTCTCACTACTGTTATCTTTAGGCTTTGCAAGTTGGGGGAGCTTCTGAACATGTTTGATATCGGAGGTACATCATAAACTACAACCTCTACAAAACAAGTGTTTTCAGGTTCTCTATGGCCATTGTAAAGCCTCGTCAGTATAGTTAGCTCTGGATCCAGAAACTGCACACATGACACGAGCAAAACTATATATGTATGTGCACTTGTGCCCGCGCACATGTTAGAATGTGAGACAATAAAAGAAAAACTAAAGGACAATCAGAAATTAGTTTAACCTTCAGTTTACCGTGAGGCTGACGCTATCAAGTATTAGAATAGCCAATAGCTATGTTAGGTGTAAAGCTAAGAAACCTATGTAGGTTAATGCATTTTTTTCCTGCTACACATTGGGTCTTTACCATCAAAACACATGCTCTAAAAATCCATCTCTTAGCAGCTCAAATTTGTTTAGATTTTAATTATGATGTGTGAGCTGGCAGCCCAGATGTTGAATTCTCCAACACCAAACCGAAGACAGCTGATTGAGTTGAGGTCCAAATGACATGTCAGCAACAAACGTGACATGAAAGCAAAGTCAGATTACGAAAACCTTGAAGATTTGGAGGTGGATCGAGTCTATAATTAACAAGCAGCAAATGAACCAACTCTGAATTTGAAAAGAAATAAGAGGGCATAATAATAAGAGAATATCTTGTTAAATCAAAAACTGCTATATTCTTGACCAGTTTAATGAAAATAGGCTCATCCAAGAATAAGAATGGTTGTAAATTAAAATTTTGAAAGCGAACTTCTGGATTGGGTCCTTGTGAGCTAAAAGAATATTACTAACAGCTCTTGAAATTATAGATTGGTAAGACTGCACATCTTTTCCCATATATTCCTCCAACTTTCCGGTACTATACTGGTTCTTGCAGCAACGATTATTGGGATGAAATCTAGAATACAAGTTAGTAGGTGAACATGCAAGTTGGTAGTCAGATCGTACCCTAGGGCACAGTCACCAATTCGACATCTTTTAGCAGTAGGGCTCATTTTCTTGCACTACAAGAAATTCAGGGCCTTTTTGACTAACTAAATTCGACTGCGGGTAAATTCCACCAAAATCGGTAGAATTTAGGGGGCACGGGTAAATTCGACCGAAAATGGTCAAATTTACGAGCAGTCGAATTTATCCGGTCGAATTTAGTAGTGTTTTCGGCCAAAAAAAGGAGGGAAAGTTCCTGCTGAAAAATTGAATTTGGGACATAAATTCGAAAAATTTGGTCGAATTTAAAAATTGGTTTTCGCGGGAAAATTCCCGCCCTTTTTTGCAAACTCAGTTGGAAGCGGTAAATTTCCCACCAAAATTAAATTCGAAAATTTTCAGCTATATTCGACCAAAGTTGGTCGAAATTAGCTAAATTCGACCATAACTTGTTGAAATTAGCTAAATTCGTCCTTTTTCAATGGTAAAAGTAAATTCGAACGAAACTTGTCACATTTACCCGATTACTAAATTCGGCCTTTTTAGAAACCCTACCCCCTCTACTTTCTTATAGTCGTTCTTCCCCCATTTCACCATTTCTCTCTTCTCTATTATCTTTCCTTCATGAGCATCCTAAATCATCAAGTAAGTATAATTTTTCCTTCATATTTTTATTTTAATTAGTGCAATTATAATAATTTTATATGTGTTCATATATATTTTTATTAGTGTAAAAATAATGTGATGATAATTTATTCATCCTAAATATGTTCGGACGAATTTAGCTAAATTCAACCGATTCCTATAAATTCGACTTGACCTTAAGCGATCGGCTCTCAGTCGGTCGAATTTAGCTAAAAGCGACTGAAATCGGTCGAATTTAGTCAAATTTTTTGTAGTGTTGGATAAAAAAGAAACAGATTGTTATCATGTTTTTCCAATAACTCCAATAACTGGAAAATTAAAGACTGTAGCTACTTAACAGATGACTGGACGTAATCAAAGCTTGCACAACATATACCAGTAGGGCATTATCCGAAAAAGAGATAATAATAGATTATGGGCATGTTTGTCTCCCACTTATAAGTCAACATATGACTTATAAGTCCGCAACAACTTATCGACGAGTGTTTATTGACCTGACTTATAAGTCGAATTTATAACTTATAAGCTGATAAGTTAAAAATTAGTAACGACGTACTTTTTTTCAACTTATTTTGATTTTTTATTAACTTTAATTTTAAAAGGGTAACATTAACTTTGGGTTGTGTTTAAGTAATTAATGACTCTCTTGTTACCTGAACCCTTTCCACTAGACTGCAATACGGTGTGTACATATACTGTTGTGAAGGCATTAATGAGTCCACATAGTTTAATGACACAGTATTCAGTTAACTGTTTTAACATATTTTAGATTCGAAATCTAAGTAAATATTTATAAAATTTTATTTCATATATTTTAGAGTAATGCTTGATAACCCCAATTAGTACCCAAAAATTGCTCTTCAATGACATGACAAAGATGAAAATTTTTAATTGAGTAGATTGGTCTGAATGCAGGGTTCCATCTCATTATAATCAATAGAAATGAGACATAAGTCATTTAGGAAGTTTTTTGGGAACCAATTTGGGTACATAACATTTTCTTATATTTAATACAAATTCAATACATTTAAATATTAATTTTAAGTAATGTTGATGAAGAGCTAAAATAAACCAAACCAAACATACCCAGTATAAACCGCTTAGAGCGGTGTCTGGGGAGGGTAAGATGTACGTAGTCCTGCCCCTATCCTAAAAAGAATAAGGAGACTGTTTCTGTGAAGACCCCCGGCTTAGTGCATAACATATAAGATAGTATGTGACATATTTGAGACGATACCTTAGCCCATGGTATTATTCACACGGGACTTATCTGAAAGACGCGATCTTGGCTGTAATAATGTTAATGTGTGCAGTAAACCTTCTAACATTGCACTTGAATCCATTTGTACTTGACTTGATTCACCATTAGTAGTCTCGTTACCTATAACGTTTTCTGCCATCCTAAACCGAAAGTGACTGTCGGAAGTCACTTATACCCAAAATAGAATCACCCCAGTATCAACGTGCGATTACAATATCAATGCTTAAACAACAAAACCGAAAAATACAAAATGGCGTCAAAATAGTAACGCAAGAGAAACCAATTTCCGTCACGCGATCCTCACGGAGCCATGGCTAAAGAGTACAGAATATTTGCACAATTGCAAACTAAACATACTTTTTAAAATTCATATTTAAAATTTTCTTAATTTATAAACATAATTTTGATACGAAGTTGATTATAAATTTAAAGAAGTTTTAATGCTTAAACACAGCCTTGAAGGTTGTTGTTAACATTTTCCATAAATTAAGCAATTTTACAAATACTAACATTTTACCCGTGATACGCACCGAATCACAGATCAACAACTATCAGTAATCTTTACATTTAAATAATATTAAAAGAGAATAAGGATATGGAAGTTAATCTCAAAAAATTATTCTTTGAATTCTGAGAAAAGTATATAAAAAACTTAATCTTGATATTTATTTACTTACCATGATTTTGTTTTGTTCTAAAATTAGGAAAGTGAATAGTCAGATGCTTAATTAAATACACACAAATCAATGACTACCAAAGTAAAATTTTCTTGCAGTCTATCTCGAGATCCTTAAACTCATATTAAAATATAAAATATAATTAAAATTAGAGAATTTATTAAAAATAATACATCTTACCAATTTATTTTCCAAAATACGGTGTCTCTTTTTTTCCTTTCGTTATTACACTTTCTCCATTTTTTTCAACAACGCGATCTCCTACCTTTTCTCCCCTTTTTTATCCTCTATCGCATCTCTATCATCTTTTACCTTCATTATCATCCTTCATCGTTACGAAAACTTGCAATTAGTTGATTAGGTTATTTTTAAATTATAATTGTCTGCTAGTCTGTTTGCTTTTTGGTTGATTCATGAATCATGAAGTTGTTTATTGGTTCTATTTGACATGATGTTACGAAGAAATACAAATTTATTTTTGTTGATTCTGATTGCTTAGATATTGAATTGAAGTTGATTTGGTTTGTAACATATGCAACCAGCAGCAAATGCAACTGAATAAATCAAAAAATCAACATTCAGAAAAATAAAAATAAAGTTACAATTTAAGGTGCAAAGTCGCATATCGTATTTTTCAAAGTAAAACTTAGAAAACGTAATTTTTTAATTAATTTTTACCATATTCTTGAAAGAAAAATGTATGAGAACAATATTTTTTTAAAAAAAATCTCAGAATCACCAATTTCCCCTTTGTATAAATGAATAATGTTATTTTTATTATTTAAAGTTAGGTTAGAATTTTATATTTATCAATTAAATTACTTATTATTACCATTTGTTAGATAAACTGTGTAATATTGACCTATCTATTATATGGATAATCGATTAAAAAAAAATAGAATAGCGCACTTTTGAAAGTAAGCTCAATTACTCATTTTTTATATTACTCTTAAGTTGTACCACTATTTTTAGATTTTACACACATATATGATATACATATACTTCTTTTCATCTTTTATGTCGATCTTCTTCTTTTTGACGAAGTCGCGAAAAATGAAATTTGATTGTTACTTCTTCTTTTTCTAATTTTTACTCTCTACCCATTTTTCATATCTATTTATATTATATAGACCTATTCTTTGCCAATACTGTTAGGAATATGTTGTAGTCTTGATGATAAGTCACCAAAACATCCTTTGTAGATTTAGTTCACATTTTGTTTTGTAGCCTCAACGGATAAAGCTCAATTACTTATCCGTTGAATGG
>PHNY01015832.1:1821-19577 GCA_003724115.2 Anethum foeniculum
CTAACATTAATTATGCCTTTAGGACTTTATTTTATTTACTTTTTATCCATATCACCCAGATAAAAATATGAACATTTATATAAAATTTATAAATATACAATATATTCAATAAATTTTTAAGCATTATATTATACAATTAGAAGCAATTAAAGTATATTTGGTTAGTTTATAGATTTATTACAGTATATAAAGGTTAAAGAACTGTTGACTTTAACCATTGAATGTAACATTAAAGTATATTAAAGAATGAGAACCGTTAAATGAAATATTAAAGACTATTATTTGTTTCGGTATCTAAACTACTCTCTCTTATAATTCGACATTATTTCCTTCAGTACCTAAACAACTCACAGATTTAACCGCAAAATATAAAATAATATTTAATATATACATAAAAAATGCCCGGATAAAAACTCGGTTCGGCTCGATTCGGCCCGCCCGGCCCGCGGGCCAAAAACGAGAATCATATTTTAGAGAAAGCCCGACCCGTCCCAATTTTAGAAAAACCCGGACCGATCCGTTTCTATAAAAATTGACTTTTTAAAGTCCAGATAAAACTCGACCCGATGGGTTTTTTGTGCATCTCTAATTCCAATAATTTCTTTACTCAATTTTTAAATATAATATAAGAAATTAAATTTTAGTAAATTAAGATATCAATGTGCTTGTCTCCGACAATGTTTTCTTTTGCTAATTGATTACTCACGCACACGCTAATAGTCGGAATCTTGACTTCCCGTAATGGGGATAAGAGTTTAACCACTGCACTAACCCTTTCTCCGACAATCTTTCTCCGACAATGTTACTTGTTCCTTATTTAATATTTTACTATTAAAAGTAAATCACATCAATTAAAGTATAATATTTAAGAGCAAAAAAAAAAGAAATAGTAGTACCTCTAATATATTTATTATAAAATAATACTCCCACTGTTTCTCAAAATTGGCTATATATAAAATTTCTGGTAAAAACAGGAACTCCTATTTTTATCTCATCGACAATAATAACTTTATTTCAAAAATAATTGAGATATCTATATAAAAAGATATCATCCACTTAAGAGTGAAGTCATATCACTATTTACATTGTTATTAAATATTTCGTAAACATGAAAATTATTTCAAGCCCAAATTTGTTTTCCATATCTATGGAATGTCAAATTCTTAAAAAGATGGAATTAGTAATTAAAAATAAGAAGTAAGAGGATGTTTTTAATTTTTTAAGCGAATACTAAGAAATTGTTAGAGCACAAATTTCAATCAAAATATTTACAATTTAAATTGAAAGGTCATATAAATAGTTTGTTGGACTTGTTTTTGAGAAAGTTAAAACAAGGAAAAACTAGATATTTACCTAATTCCTATAAGATAATGAATTCTTTAATTCTAGTTTTCGGAAATAGGCCGCAATATTATTGTAAGATTCTAACAGTTAAACTAATGTTGTAATGAAGAATTGGAGTTGGAATTTTTTTTTTTTATAACTAATATGACTTATTTATAACCTTATAAGTAAGTATTCGATCTGAGTCAAAATCGAACAGAGAAGCCCTTAACCACTCGGGTTATCGGCTGGAGTCGGAACCTTTTAACAAACATAGGAGAAGGTTAAAATCATATTTGATATTCTTACGATTATATATACCGTGAAGTATGATAATACTTTAATAAAGTCTTCCTAAGTGTTCATGAGCATACTTTAATAATAATTTATTTTTTGAAATGACGAATTTTATTAATGGGGATTTTTTGTATACAGGAGATGTATCAAAATTATTGATAAGAAAGTCAATCAAAATTGGTTATTATACGCCCATGAACACACGAACAGGAAAACTGATATAAGAACACTAAATATGTAATTTAGAATCAGACACATATGCATCTTTTCATTCTTTTCTGCATAACTGAATTAATAGAACAGAGCTCAAATGAATAATAGACACTGGACTATACACTATACATAGCTCTTGGAGAACGCAAAGCTGCGAGAAATATATATATTTAAGTAAAATTGGTGGCTGTGTTGCAGGGTATGACGTATTGGGGTTGTATGGAGAGCTGGAGCTCTGATGAATTAATGTTTATCTTTATCACCTTTTCCGTTTGTGATTTGCAAGATGATGAGGACGCTGATCTCATACTCGTAAGTTTATCCCAGTTTGCGATTCCTGAGTAAAGTGTATGGTAAAATAATTCACCGTTTTCCAAGCAATAAACGATGCGCCTATACATCTTGTTTCCCCACAATTCCATTATTCTTTGCTTCATTTCCAACCACTGAAACAGAAAAAAGAGTTGCCACGGAGTATTAGGCTCAGCGGATGATGCTTTTAAAACAAAAAACAAACTTTTCAAATTATATGGGATGGTACCAGATTCATGCAACAACAGCTACCGGACTAGGACTTGATGGTTTGTACAACCCACATTCTTCTAACATATTATACCAAAATTCTTCAATACTAACAAGCCATGGTAATGAATAACAAGGTGGTTTATCGTATTGATCAACATCATGCCACGACTTGCAAACTGCACGTAAACAAATCTTCTTCAAGTTGAGACCACAGTGACCAAACTACTACCACTTGTGCACCAAAAATCTTCATCTTCCTACAGTTTTCCACATCTTGTTCCTTCTGCTCTTCCTAATTTCTTTCTTTTGCTCCAAGTAACCACTGTATGTAGGGAACATCTTTTAATTCTTTATTAGTACTGGTTCATCCTGTGGTTGAATACAATATACTTCTGATTACAATGTACTTCCTAATGTTACATGAAGATTTTAGTAATGCACATCCAGATAGAATTAACTGAGAACTGGGAACTGGTAATCCAAAGTCCAAGGCAGCCATGGCATCATGCCTAATAAAGTAAATTTTTTTTTTTAATTTCCTTTAAAAAAAATAATAATAAGTAAATGCATTTATTTACGAAAGCCTTTTAATAAGCTAACAGGATAAGGAAAAACACAGAGAGTGTCTTGAATTAGAATTCCTGTTAAATTAAGAGTCCAACTAGGCAACGGATGGTGTATCTATATTGGTATAGAGTGTTCTCTGATGGAAATTCAACAAGAAGAACATTATAAAGATGGTTAGCCTGCTTTCGTTATTCGAAAATCACCCAGTCAATGAAGATACCAAATCATCACTATTCTCTCAACTTCCGATGAATTTATCAAGACAAACAATGGACAGATTATGTTTTGTTGATCAGGTTCGTTTTAATGGTTTCTGCAAAAGGTGGCTCTATCTTGATCAATATCGAAAAACACCCTCCGCTTCATTACCGTGTTATGCTAATGTTAAGAAACTTGGGAATGGAAATTTACAATGTCAATTTTATGAATCATCCAATGTAAATCCATTCTCTGTTGACAAAATAGACCTGCGTAAATTTCATATGGTTGCAGATTCCCTGTATTGTACATGCAAATATGGTTGGCTGTTTTTCTCCATAATAGAGTCGTCGTGCAGTATTATTACAACAACAAGCTTCTTGTTGTACTCTTCTTCGACCAAGAAAATTATGACACTCCCCACTTTTGTCCATTCCAAAAATCATCATTATTCAAAATTCGTACAAGCATTCTCCGCGGATCCTAGTTCGTCAGGTTGTGTGTTCTTAGTCTTGCACTACGATATTGAGATTGATCCTATAATTACAATTAGTACGTGTCACCAAGGAGATGAAGAATGGACAAGTAGAGAATATGAAAGAGGGGATGTAAATTACATGTGTTTTGGTACTACTCCTGTCTACCTTGACGGAAGTTTCTACTTCGTCTCTTGTGTTGGCCAAGTGGCATCATATAACATTGCTCTTAAGGAATGGAAGCCTGAGAGAAATTTATTTAATGGAATTACTCACTGCAATACAGGGTACGAAGCATTTGAATTGAATGGAGAGCTAGGCCTCATATATTTCTATGACGATGAAGACTTGAAGAGCAATGACAGTGAAAAGTTAGGTTATATAAGAATGTTTGATAGGTGTCACAAGACTTGGGTAGGTCTAGAAAGTTTAGGAGATGAAGCATTATATGTTAGTAGCAACACTTTTTTGGTTTCAGCAACAAAGAATGGACTACTGCCTAACAAGATTTATCGTCCTCAAAAAACCGGGTGCATCAGTGTTTATACCTTAGAAAATGGATATCTCATTAAATTCAACACTTGTTCAGGCAGTAAAAACCGAGATAGAAGAGTAATTGATTGCGGGAGATTAGCTTTTTGGATTGAACCTCGTCATCACCTAGAGAAACAGAGACAGTCAAGGTAACAAACTATACCATTCAGCTTTTCCTGTTTTAGTAATGGAGTGTACCCTTATGAAGAATTACTACTTATTTTCTAGTGCTGCAGTTGGCTGCATGGATAATAATAAGCCAAAAGAGCAGATCACAGAAGTTGAAGATGGGAGTGCTCGCCAATGATAGCCGGAGCAAGTTTAGCATTTTAAAGGTGTCAACAGTTCTTAGCACTACTTATGCCATCTGTGTACATGAAATTGTAATAATTACCCAACTCTAGCATTGTACGAATTATGTCTTTCGTTTTTATCTCTTTTAGTTGACATGCAATTATCGAGTTTACAAATTTTATCTCTTCCACAAATTTTTGGGGACTTCATCAGTTTGGCAGCCTCTAGGCATTCATTTCCACCAAGTGTAGTGCTAAGATTATAAATATGCCTAACGAAATGGTTGAAACATATGGACAACAGGTAGATCTGAAGAAAGTTTCTGACAGCTACACCACAGGTTTAACAAAATTTAAATACACAACTCAGGTATTACTAGTATACAAGTTCATATATTTAATTATCACCAGCCAATGTTACAGTCCTGTCTACAATTTCACATAGTTCTACAATGTGACATCAAAACTCCCAAACATTACATTGTTCATGTAAACTTTGACTTGTGAACTTACTCTCACGGCTTGACACGCAACGCATAAAGCGGAGAACCCCAACTAGTTAGAGATGTAAAGTTATGAACAAAAAATTACTCTGTTTAAACTCTTTAAATCTTCATCTGGTGGTGATTATTTCATGTCCTTTACGGCCAAGGCTGCTGCTCTGTACCATGCAGCGGCAGCCATGGCACCTGGATCTGGAATTGATGCAAGGATCTCCCTTGGGACATAACTTGACCGACCAGCCTACAACAGGTTAAATTTGTTAATCTTTCCGGTCATGGAAAAAGAACAGTATGATGCACACAAGCCGATGCTAGTATCTAAATCTTGAATACATAGAATGATCGGTTGATAACTTGATGTCTAGTCATGAAGTCCACTCTCGATGATGGCGGTGTTCAATCATCAATGATTGTAATTTACGACAGGAAAGATCAACACTAAAACGAAATATCAACAAATGTTAAATGGCTTCACTAGGAGAATTGACCAACTTTGGTAATGTTATCTTCATTCAAAGAGATTTTCTGTTCTTAACTCCTCTTGGTCCTCGATGTATCTACTTAAAAGGGAGCAAAGCTACATAATATAAACTCTCCCCATTTGTTACTATATTGATCCTCAATATATAGCAAGGAAATCTCAAGACTGTTCATCTTGGCAATTATAAAGAACACGCTACATATAAACAGCCAATTTTAACCATGCATGTAGGCTGGAAACCTATAATAAGTTCCCGATAAAGTTCATGTACAAGTTCAGTCTAAAAAAATAGGTTTCATGTACAAGTTCAGTAACTACATCTGAAGGTACTGCTAACCTGATTTTTTAGGGTCGGATTTTACACAGTTCATACTCTCACATTATAGTTTATAATTTTACTAAATCCAAACATACTTGCATCATTTCAAAAACTATCCGCTGTCTACCTCATCAGAAAATATGACCATCTGGATCTCAACTAAGGAAAAGGCTATAATGCAGTTTTAGGCCATTTATCTTTGATATGATTCACCGTACTACTGGCATATTTCCTACAACTCTGTACTATATTTAGTCCTCAATCAAACTTTATTTACTTTTTAATTTGTCTCAATGGGATTAATAAGACCTAGGGAGAGGTTGGGATTGACTATATCCAAATAAAATTAGAAAGTGATCAAAGATAAGTCCATAAACTTATTCTAAAGGATTAAGTATATGACAAAATGAATGCAAATTCATATATCCAGGGAATATAATCCTTGGAGACAAACATAGCCTTGAAGTATTCTTTTACTTGTAATCTGAGAGGAAGTCTCTGTATTATATTCATGTAAGTACTTGCAACCAATATTAATTGCAAGATCATAAAACTCTGAGATATAAGGAAGTTTACGAAGTACAATATCACCTGAGCCTGCATGTTCTTTGTCGCCTCGGCTCCAGACACTGCTGCTTCAGATGAGAGAACAAAGCAATCAACAGGATCATCCCCGGCGATCAACCTCTGATCATGACAACTAATATATCAGTCAACATCTTAAGGGAGTATAGAAATGAAAGGCATACATAGTGAATCAAATAGGACCTCTTTCAGGACTGTAGCTGCTGGAATAAGAGCATCTAACATTGTGCGGTACCCTGCACTGGCACCTCCATATTTGCTGATTGCGGCAATAGCAGATTCAAGAGCATCAGCCCCTGAAACAGTAGCACCGTTCAAGAAAATAATAATCTCACATACAGGTGCTGAAGTTAAATTTAACAGGGAGTTATCTTCTTACAGGACAATGGTTTTATCACTGACTCGCTATTCGCCTTTAAATGAGAATATGCAGCCTTGCAGAATATATCATATCTGTTTCAAATATTATTAAGTGTAAGTATTAAGAAAGGTGGATAGAAAATGAACCGATTAAGTAAAAAAGGTAGTGAGGCATATACATGATCCCACTGGTTCCTCCCATCACCCTTCTGATAGAGGATCCAATTTCATTAACCGTTTCAGCAGCATCATTGAGGGGATAGCTGAAATCACAAGTGAAAACCAATATATTAGACAAATTTTAAAGAAAACTTTTGATTGTTATACTCAATAAATAAGTTTGCTTACTTGTTTAGTATCTTCTTGGATCCTAATTCGATTAATCGAAAACTCTAAAATCATCAAAATCTAAACAACCAACTATCTGAAACAACTATTAAAAAAAAAAACTATTTGAAACAACTAAAAGATTGTAGTATGGAAAATTTTCTTAGTTTCAACGAGAAGTTCTTTAATTGAAGGTAAAAGTTGCCAATTTTTTATAATATATAGCTTATCAAATACTATATCATTTTCAGCAAGTATTTGTCTGTATCCCAGGAACTACTGGTACTTAACTAAAAAGGACTCGCACCAATCCCCTGCTATAGACTTCACTATTAAAGCTTAGGCAAGTGTATGACATTTGCATAAGATATTAAACTTATACTTTTCTTTCCAACATTATGCTTAAATAGGATTTCCACACAAATATTATACTACCACAGATAACATAAAACATAGTGCCAACTTAAGTGATCTTATGGACCAATTTCAAATACAATTACCAACCAAAGGACTTTACGTGCGAAATTATAGAAGATCTCCTTGCAGATCAAACAATTCCATCGAATTGAGTATGATTGTATGTGTGATAGCATCTACTATACCAGGATGTGATTATAAAAATCTATGAGATTCTTTTTTTTAGCCAAAAATGTACAAGATTTTTAAAGTTAAAATCTTAACAAAATAATCTTAACTTCTTATTTTGGAATAAGCATATCCTAAGACACACAGCGAATTTATACAAGAAATAATTCAAATAGCAACTGGTCAGTGATACTATCTCTTAGGCACTCTCAACTTCTTATCTTTTAAATTTATGCTCTTGCTTGATAATGGATCTTGAAGAATCATCGGCAATCAGAGGACTTAACAAAATATTTACATGATATGCATATGCAACATAAGAACTTCCATGCATCAAATCTCAGTCTACAGTAAATCAGCATGGAAACAAGCTGGGTAGATATCTAAAAATTTTCTGTTAAAATACTCAATTTTTGTAGAGATGAATTCAGTTTATGCAAATCAACTTTAAGGTGATTTATTTTTCTGTATTTAGCATTGTCCTGTCTGAATCTTGACCCTGCTCTCCTCACTATAAACCTACACCTATAAGCTCTATACTTCACAGATAAGTAGTCCAATTCGCTTTCAAATATGAGCTTACTGCTTTTTAAGATCTTCAAGAATAGCTGTTGCACCTTTAGACATCTGTAACGTACAAATATATTAGTGATAAAAATAATTATCGATATATGCATACATGTGCGAGTGGTCAAACAGTATATAGAATTAACAATCACATGACTAAAAGACGTACTGTTGACCCACAGTCTCCATCACCAGATTTACTATCCCAGTCATTTAAAATGTCCTTCAGATCAATAATAGCAGATGCTGCTGCTTCAATAGCAGCCTCAAGGATTCGCCCTTGCTGATTGAGCTGTTGTGGTCGACTCAAGGTCTACAAAATATATATCCAACACCATAAATGAAAGAAGAAAAAAGGATGGAGAAGTGACAAATGTATCCAAAAACATATTTACCTCGTCCGTCATTGCCGAACGAGATGGTGGTACAGGAACAGGGATTTTGGCGGGTGGGTGATTACCTGCAAGAAATGAGTAAAATTAATATGCTTACTGAAAGTTGACTATAATACTGTTTAGTTGATTCTAGAGAGCCGGTCTCCCAAAACATAGTTTTTGGACTTTATGCCATTTTTCTTACTTCCATTGGCTAAAGAGATAACAATAAGAATACCTGGTTCTTAACTGCAAACAAAAAAAAAAAAAGTAAAAGAGGCCTTAACTGATAGAGCTGAGAATATAATGAGCTTGTGATAAGAAACTTAATCAAACCATATTTACTAATATTTTAAGGGAAGGTAAAGTGAATAGCAAGCTTGTAGTGTGATGCTTAAGCATTCACCATTTATCAACTGAATTTAATTGTACAGAAATATTCATTATTTAATCAGCATGGTGACAATTGTGATGTAATTCAATATATAAAAATATTAAGCTTAAAAAATTAAATTCACAAGGTCCTTACTGGAATAGTAACTGGCTTTAACCCTTGTGGGTGAGAAACTCTTGAAAAAAATTATTTTCCTTGTACAACTATCAGATCTTTATATATAATTTACAACGGAAGAATAAAAAGAAGATGAAACACAAAAAAAATCTTATGTGTCTACTAACCATCAACTCCAACAGGCCAATTCGGAGCTTTAGTTTTAGTATCCAGTCTCTGCAAGATTGCCTGATCTACCTTCATAACAGATACAGAGAATCCTGCTCCAAAAAAAGTACTATTAGAATAAACGCTTTACAAACAATGACCTCGAGTAAACTGAACAAACCTGCCATATCAAGAGAGGTCATAAATGATCCTGTGTAAACCCTGTCGACAGCCAGTCCGTGCTCCAGCTGCACCTTGGGAACAGCTTTTCCGGCTATAATCATCAATTCCATAACTGGAGTGGCACCCATTCTGAAATAATTTAGAATTCAAGATACAAATACTTCATTAGTTACTCACTCCTGCTAATGCAAATAGTAACATAAGAGTTAAGACTAAAGCCAGAAAATAAATAGCATTATCTCTAGAAAACACAAAATATACTGTCGCGCAAAGATGCAAATATTTTTGCTTATTTGCATGAGGTAACTATCCCTAATTTTTGCAATATCAATAAGCACAAAAGAATATAATATGACTTATTTCGGCCAAGTTTGTCAAGTGCTTTAGCCATAAAGTAAATATCATTTGTTATCTACTTTTATCTTCGGACTATACAGTAAATCAAAATAACTTTTACCTACAAATAGCTAACAAGTGTAAACATGACAATTCTCAAAATATCCTTTCCCTCTGCAGTTGTGCTAAAGAGCATGTCATTAACGACAATTACAACAGATTAAGAAATGAAGATATAGAGTATAGACACAGGCGTGATATAGATATGGGCAAGAACGAGACAATTCAAAAAACTTTAACTACATCTTCTTTCGAATTCCTATAGAGGAATTATGCATGCAATTCCTGATATTTATATATTTGGTAACATTGTAATATTAAAACGAGAAAGCACAACAAACACTCAAAAACAGTCCCAGAAAAAAGAAAGAACTGAAAAAACTAATCATCAATATGCCTTCAACTCATTCTGTATCAGGCTTCAACACAATTAACTGAAAAAAGGTAAGCTGTACATAGAAGAATGCTAAATGAGTTGCTCCTTCATCTGAATACTGCTGATGAGAGTAATAAAAAGGAGGACAAGGATTTATCATGACCTACCCATTAATCATAAGTATCACTCTACTCCCACGTTTGATAGGAAGATAGTTGGTTTCCTGAAAAACTAAGAATAGATGTAACCTCATGCAAACTGGAACAAAATAAAGCACATGTATAAAGTTTAGTTTTAAAGAAGAAAAAAAGACGATCAATTATTTCAATGAACACAGCCCTGTCCGCATACAACAAGAACAATAGGCAAGGAATAAAACAGGCTGCAAAAAAAGTAATTGGCCAAATTCCTTAAAGTCTTTAATCAACAAACCGTCATCCAAGAAACAAGAAACCTTTAACATCAGAATAGTAAATGATGGAAGACATTAAACTTCTGAAAAAGGTTTATGCACCCTGATGCAGTAAACCTAATGGGTACTGACAGTTACTTGTTGGAAGAAAAGTATATAAAGCTATATAGATTCAAATCCTCTAATGAAAAATCAAATAGATGGTATTATTTCCAACAAGAAGTATATTTGAAAACAGAACAATGTCCTATGGTGGATGATTTTTGCTATTGCTTAAAAAGGAAATAGATCGAGTTGAAACAAAGATTCGTGTTCCTTCCTAGGGCATCTACCAACTCCCAATAACCATAGCACACTACTTCCCAACTATAAATTGATACATCTCTAGCAAGAATGTTGACTTTTCACTATTTACCTACAGGCAAGACGAGAGACATAAGGGAAGGACTTCATAAGAATCGAGACTACAAAGGTGTGTTAGGAATTAAAAAATGATTATTCCATTTAAAGATTAGAGGTAAGTTTAGTTAATAACATCGTCCTCAAAATAACAAAGTACTCTTTTTACCCATATTAAACCATCTAATTTTCACTTCAGGAAGAACCAAATAAAAAAATTCTATTTCAATAGTTGGTATAAAGTTTATCAACAAAGCACCTTCACAGTAGTTGAAAAACTAAAACTTAAATAGATACTTGTCATAAGATGTGATTACAAATATGTTCTCTCCATTACCTACTTTACTACTGATTTAACTCTTATGCCAATGGGGAAAAAATTATGCACATTTAACCGCATTTATGATGTCAATTTAGCAACATACCGGTGACAATATCTGACTAAGAACATGAGAAACCACAGAATCCACAGGCTGGACGTCGGTTACAGCAGCACCTGGTTCCCCATGCTGAAATAAAATCCATCTTTTGAGACAATACAATAATAGAGTAAACCAATAAAAGGAACTATTTGAACAACGAATGGTCACTTCGACAAAATCACACCACAGGGATATCTTATTTAAGAGTTCTTCAATAGTGTTAATAACCCTAGGCTTCCTTGGGAGTTCTACTTACTATACCAAGCCCAAGCTCCATTTTCCCAGGCCCTAGACGATCGGAGGCGACTTGACCAGGCAACGTGCATACAGAAAGAGCAACACCCATCGTTCCGACCATCTCAGATGCATGTTTTGCTTCTGCAGCAACATCAGCAAGAGAAAGGCCAGAAGCGGCTGCAGCTCCGGCAACCTGCGTTAGACGAACCAATATAAAACAAAGCAAATTAGTAATATCAAGGTCCTTGCTATTCTTAGACAATCTCAAAAATTGCATGAAATAGTAACAAAAGAACCCTTGGTTTTCCCATATAGATGGTTTGCCATTGCATAAACAAAAGTAAATAATATAACATAAAATAAACAATCTAAGTTTGTCGGAGAGAAAGTTAAAAATGAGAACATTATTCATAAACAAAAAAAGAAGGATACATAACATGTAGGTATTTGGATCTTGCTAAGTTCAAATATAAACACATAGCAAAATAATTTGATCAGTCAATACTCCCCATCAAGCTATGATTTAAAGAAAGACCAGCAAACTAAACTTGCAAAGCGTTACTAGCGAAGCAAAAATTATGCTATGATAGCATTATTAATTTTTACACTGTCACAATTAGTTTGCATCCTTAAATTCAAATGCATTAAGCAAAGATTGAAAGGATTGTAACGTTGATATCGACGGTCTCATGTCCTTTATTTTAAAGAAATATTCAATTATACATAAATTTAATGCACTAAATAGGATGCAGAGCATGCAGTATTACTTTGATTATGTTGGTGGAGTATCTTTATGGTCTAGAAATTCTTAAGGGAATTAAAAGATTTGTAGTATTTAGGGATATAATCGATATCATAGAAATTTTTATAACACATGCACACTTGGTCAATAATTAACTATTGGGGAGGAGGGGGTGGGGAAGGGAGTGAGTGGGAGAGGGAGGGAGGGAGAGAGAGAGGGGCAGAGAGAGAAAAGGGGGGGGGGAGGGGGAGGGAGGGAGAGAATTCAGTGGTGCAACACAGCCATTTCTTTCCCATTCTGTTTTCTTTAATGAGATGAAGACTGTCGGGCCATCAAAACATCTTACAGTACACTTGCTTGGTGCATAGTGCATAATTAGAAGAAGGAATAACAGGACGGTCATCAAACCTTATGAACCAATATTGTCCCTGCCAAACCTCTTCGTCCAGCTATGCCTCTAGGTGGTGGTAGAGCACAATCATCTCCAACAATAACCATCTACATGGAATGAATGAAAGCAACAAGTAAAGTAAGAAAGAATACAAATTACATTTCAAGTTGATAAATGTCATTATATAATAGTTAATATGGTTATTACTTATTCTGATCATTTTCTTTTCATGAACCATATGAAGTTGATCAAGAGTTCACAGAGGTATGTACCTCTACTTTGTAGCCCTCGGATTTTGCTTGCTCGCTGGCCAAACCGAAATTTAGACGATCCCCAGTATAGTTCTGATATAACCAAGAACAAATTTGTTACAGAAATCTTTTAGTCTCTGATTAACTACCAACTTTCGAAATCTAGGCTCCGCCAACCCTTCTACATCAGTAGAAACGCCTGATCTCAAATGGATCAGACTTGTGAACCAATATGTTGACATATACTTCCAGCACTTTAAAGTTTCCTATTATTCATCATCATCTAAAGTTTTGCCAATGTAACATAAGGAAGCAAAAAACTCAACCATTTGAAGTTTCTGAACATAGGATAAATGAAAATTAATAAAAACTTCATAAATTATTATACCTTGACAATAAGGAGGCATCCCATAGGACCAGTCACAGCTCGGATTCCCTAGAATATTGGACAAGGTTAGCTAGAAATTTTCTGAAAAGAATACAAGGTGGAACTAGGACATCTAGCAAAGTTAAAAAATTCTATGTTTATGTTACTCCCGCTGGTCCAATATTATTGTCTTGGACATATTTGGGTCAATTTGGGAACTTTAAAATGAATGTTTAAGCTAATCATATACTAATATAATCAAAAGGGTAAGAATGATAAACTATATTCTATATATCAATTAGGAAAAAAAAAAGACACTATGGAAAGGAGGGAGTACTGGGTTTAATGGCAAAAGACGTACAGCAAGAATAGCGTCAACTGGTGGAGATGCAAAAACATCTCCACATATAGCAGCTGTGAGCATTCCTTCTCCCACAAATCCAGCATGAGCAGGCTCATGGCCACTTCCACCTCCTGTGGACATGCTAGCGAATAGTTAACTAGCATTCAATGGAAGTGATACCATATTCTTTGCGGTGCTGTTGTGGGCATATTTATGCACAGTGTTTAGAAGTGCATGAAGAGATTAATTTGCATAACTCTTACACCATCAATGTAACTACGTAATTTCTGATCCAGGGCTACAAGAAATGTTTGATGTAACAATCTTGCAATGGACAAAACTTAAACTGTGGTTGAATTTATTTTAAAGTTTCAAGGAAAATAAATAGTAATCTTGATTTGGATATATTTTTTAAAAAAATGTTAAACTAGATGATGAAGATGTGTCCACTGGACTGGAAAAGAGCAAGCGAAACTATCAAATCTCGCGGAAAATGGTGCCGAAAAAGATAGGGATGTCAAGCTTTTAGGAATAAGATTGAAGTAATAAAGTCCCACATATGAAAACAAGCAGAAGAAATAGAGCAAATACTCTTAGGTGGACCATGACTTAAAAGGTCAACCTTCTGTTTATTTCGTGATTCTAAAATTTTGAATATGGATGTACTATTTTTAACAGAGGCAAATATATATAAAAACGCCAGACCTGATATAACAGCGACTTTGTCATTGGTTTTACTTGAAACATCAGAACGCAATACAACCTTCACCTATATATGTTAATAGTAGTTAGCAAAGTACAGAATATGCGTATATAATCAAGCTACCCAACTTGTGAATACATACAAGCTGCTTAATATTATGAAAATATTACCTCCGGAAAGCCATCCAAGTACTGTAATCCAGGATAAGTTTCCACAAGACCCTCAATAAACTCAGTCACTACATCTGTCATCAATATTATATAACAAAACAGGTAAATTGCAGGGAAAAAAAAAAAAGAGGAAGGTTTAAACATCTATGTTTGAACACAGAGTAATCTGAAGAACTGACCAAACTGATGCTCATGTTATGTTATGTTATAATTTATTTCTGCTACCAATTCCAAGAATCCAGTGTGGATTAAACTCATCAGTTTTTCAGAATCAATCATCTACCCAGATTCAGAAACATGTGTGTTATCCCAGATTATTGTTTACATATCTAGCATTGTGATATTCAGTTAAGAGTTAAACATCTATAAAGTAAACACCCTTGGGACCTAGAAAGTTTATTACTTGTCAAGGTTAAAAGTACAATCTCTTTATGTTGGACCGGATTTTTTCTTTTAATATATCAAAGTTTTTAGCTCATTGAATATTAAATAATCAAGGTTTTACTGAATTTATATCTACCATATAAACGTTCATTTGTTTGTACTTCTAGCACCTTTTTTGTCAAAATTCACAGTAAAGTTCAACGTGCTTTGTATTAAAACACTTTATAATTTCATAAACCGTAGAAACATACTAAAGGTAAATGTGCAACAAATGTGTAATTATTTCCATAAATTAGACAGAAAAGGTGGTAGGGGTACAAATGAGAATTAATTAGGGTGCTACAGATAGAAAATTATATAGTGCTATAGATACAACCGATTAAACATGAACGTGATTGTGACATTTTAGCCAAATAAAAAAATATGTGGCCATTCAAAAGAGAACGAACTAAGCAATAAATGTCATATGCAGACAAGGACTTTTTCTTCATTTTTTTTCTTAAATTTAACAACTACTATACATGATATGACAACCAAAACATAACTTCATAAGTGTTACCAGTAATCATCCCTCCAAGATACAAATCACCTTTTCAAATTTCATACTTATTAAGAAAACATATTTTTGATAATTCAGATCCATTTTTACCCATAACAATTAACAAATGTATTACTTAAATAAGAATATAATACTCCTTAGACTTTTCATCACTTCTCACTAATGAAAAAATTATAGTTACGCATTTCTCAAAAAAAGGCAATATTAGAAAATATCTACATAATTGCATTGGAATTAGATAGACATTTATTATTGGACATATTTTATGTTTCAAAAGTGATTTGTAATTTTGTATTATGGGATGGAGCGGGTATAGTTTAGTGTTATAACAAGTCACCTCTAATAATATTAAAAACCATAAAAAGTGTACTAAGAATGGCCACAAAGTAATTAAGAGAATAGCAAGAGGGAGAGCTTACAATTTTCTCTAAGAAGAACAATCAAATCAGCTTTACTATTAATTTTTGTACATAAACAACAGAATATATAATGAATTAATCATCTATAGCTAATCACGTAACTTCACAAGAACACAATTCACCTCAAAAAGAACATAATTGAATAGTTTATATAAATAAATGAGAAAAAAGACCCATGAACTTAACCACAGGCAGTTATCTGAACTTTAGAGAACCAGCAATGTGCAAAGAAATCGCCACAAACTAAAACAAATCTGTGGAAGACTCTCTAATACAATGAACCATAGAAACAAATATTGAACAGAGAGAGTTTACAAATGACATAACAAATACGTAGATACTCTTTTATAGAAACAAACTACTACACACAAACGTCATACACTTCAAAAGAACACAAAACAACTCAGATGGCATAAGAATCGAAACGACAAACTAAGACATATCAATCATGGCAAATAAAAAACGCAACTGATACATTTACAAATACAACAAAATGTAGAATAGAACAAACAGCTGTCACGAAAAACATAAACTCAGGCAGTTACAAACAAACCACTAGACACAATCATCAATGCTTATCACCAAATTTCCCCTAAAACCGATAATAACGGTAAAAAGTAACAATCTACCCTCACTGATACAAATATACAATAGAATGTATGAAACAAGTATCAGGAAGTTAGGAATTCCACTACAAAAAGCATATACTGAAAAATCAGCATCAGTATACATACAAGTAGTAATGATACAAACAAAACACTACACATATATATCGCAACATGATTCGACTAAAACCGAATAAGAATCGATGAATTAAAAGTAAAAACTAACAATCCTTACACAAAATGCAATGAATTGAAAGGTAGTAAGTAACTGTGAACAGAGAGAGAGAGCTTAAGAATTTGATTACGAAAAACATATAAATTAGCATTACTAGATAGACTGTATCTGTGTGTGTGATGATGATGATTACCTTCAGGGTTATTGATTAATTTTTTAGCTTGAAATGCCATTGGAAAATGAATGAATTCAAGTTGAGACATGTCAAGTTATCCACTTATATATAAACATTCCAGGCTCCGACTTGACCCGTCGTTCCCCAATCCAACCCACTGAATTGCTGTTTTTTTCCTGAATTATATATGGGGTTAAATATTAAATTACTCACTCAAGTGAAGGCCATATATCACTTCTTTCACTGATCTTAACGGGGTATCATTTTGATCACTAAAGTTATATAAATATCAAATAGATACCTCTAAATATGTGTGAAGAAATTAAATATTATCTTTTACTGAGTTCTACATATTTTTCTTCAAAACTACTAATAACCGAAATAGAGGTATCTATTTGAATTTATATGATTTTAGGGTGATCAAAATGATATCCAGTTAAGATCAGAGCTTCACTTTAGTAATCAATTTGATATTTAACCCAAATTGTATTAGACTGAATTTTATTTATAAACCGACTCAAAAATAGAATACAATTATTTTGATTTATTTGATTCGACTTCTAATAACCGAAATAGCATTTGATACTTCCGGTCAGATTAGCACTACTCAGAGCATCTCCAACCATCACCACCTATTAGCTAAAAAATTTATGTGGCACTGTAATTTACATATTAGTTAAAAAATGAAGCCCTCCAACGTAACGTCTGTTAGCAAAAATTTTAGATATCCTCCATCTCATCTTCTATATCTATTGAGTTTGTAGTCATTAGCTAAAAGGTCCACATAAGCTTATAGCCTTATTTAAACCTAATTTTACACATCAGTGCATACATATATTTATATCATATTTAATATATATAT
>PHNY01015912.1:601-12826 GCA_003724115.2 Anethum foeniculum
AAAACCAATAGCTATAGAAGATCAATGAAATAAAGAAAACATATAAACATCACATCAACAGTACACGTCACAGCTTACCAAACAAAAGCATGGCCGATCGTCGAACTCTAAAAAGCAAGATATTATAAAGTGTGACTCACTGTAGTGGACATGTATTCAGTGGATTTCATGCACATGTATAGAACAAATAAAATACACATAAAAAGCATAGTGCGTTAACCAAAAGCAGTAGGATAATGTACTGTTCATTTCGGACATAAAAGGGCATAAAAGTGGCGGGAGAACAATAACCAATTACAGGTAATATGCAGAAAAGTTAAAGGCTACATTGGTCAATTTGCTGGAAAAAAAGGATTCAGCCTTTATAATATAGATAGATAGATAGATGAGTTTGATTTGTGTGAAGTATCTTAGTCCAAAAAATTCATACATGAATAACACACTTTTATGCACTATTTTATTGTAGCTGGTACTTTCTAAATTATGTAACTTTAACATTTCTTATTATCTTTCCAAGTTAAAAGCAAATTGCAATAGCGAACACAAATATGAACACTCTAGTTTAAAAATCCGTAGATGTAATGAGCGTTGAAAATCCATTTGAGTGTTGAAATTGATAAACTTTTGGACAAACTTTCCAACAATATTCCTTGTAGATTTGAGTCCCAACATAGAAGTAAAAACTGAAATTTAAAGGTTTCTTGAAAGCAGGATTTCTTTTACCAGTTACATCCTAATATCCTATTCATTTGTATATGCTAGAGTTTTGATCAGAGGATCATACCAAGACTTTCATCTATATATTCTATCACTGATCCTAGCAGATACCTATCCACACAAAAATCAGCAAGTTCTTCTTTGTGCCTTTTCTCTTGGTCTAGACTAATATAAGCAAAATTCTGAGCCAATGTACCCTGTAGTTCACTGCAGTTGACAATGCAGCAATGTTGGCGGTACTTAAAGATACATACCAGCTGCGTGCTGCTGCAGATTTTTTTGTCTATATATTTTTCAAAAATGGATCTCTTTAAGTGCTATTAAATCGTCTGTTCTGCAGAATTCCATCCTCCCATGGATCAGAAAAAATAGATCTGTTCAGGCAGCTCAGAAAGCTGAAGAACATATGGAAACCACTGAGGTGAAGGGATGGAATTGCAAATGATTAATCATGGAGGGACAAATAACTTGAAGTAGCCACATATCCAATGAGGTTCTTCATCACAAAGTGATTTTAATTCACTCTAGCTTGGTTCTGAAGCCCTTTGACAGAAGATGAGCGTAGATAACTTCATTCCAAGTGTCTGGGACTCCAGGTAAGCACCAATGGCTGCAGTCCTGTGGTGCATCAACTGGAGTGCCTGGCTCACGATGGAGGGAAGGGTGACCATCATTCCTAAACTCTGTCAGATAAGTTATGTTTAAGAAGTATGCTTTTCTCTCTTTGCTTTCTATCTGTTTGACTATATCGGAAACAAACTGATTATTTGACGTCTCAGGTTCCAGTTTTGAGTAGTTTGTTTCTGGCGACGTATTACTGTCGCAACGACCACCATCATTCCATGTTCCATCACTACACAATGGAAAAAAAAATTATTTCGTTTGAGAAGAGGCATCTAACTTTAAAGTTTTTGTCACTGACTTAAGCATGCAATATGGACACGGTAGACACTCAGTATTGCAAAACATTGCAGTCACCGGAATTACAGAGACACAATGTTATGCTGTTATTGGTGGAGGCAAGTATTCACATTAACACAGTGGTCTCAAGTTCTGAATATTAAGTAACTAGTCATTCTAAAACCTTAAGGTGTCTGAGGAAGGCCCCGGCATGATCTTATGCTATTCAGTATTCCCCCTCAATCATACGATAAGTTTTGTATGATTGACCAGATAGACAAACAGATAAACAAATATTCAAATTAAATAAATGGGGGTGGGGGTTGAATATCATAAGATTCTGTTGGGGTCTTTCCCTGACACCAATCATATGATACATTTCGTATAATTGACCAGACAGACAGTAGACAAAACCAGCAGACAAACAAATATTCAAATTAAATAAATGGCGGTTAAATAGCATAAGATCCTATTGGGTCTTCGACACGATCTTATGCTATTCAAAACTGAAATGAGGAGAAAAGAAGAGAAAGCTAGTAGACTCTTTTCAAGTCGTCCTACCAAGTATTTTGCAGGGGAACTGAAACTTAAAGAAGTAGAAAAATTCTCAAGTTCCTTTCTTTTCTCTTGTTTCCTTCTTTTTCGTTCTCTTCTCTTGTAGAAAGACTTAAAGGTAAGTTCATGACACAGGAGCAGCACAATTCATTGACCATGGTGAATCCAATTGTGAAGTTTTGGTATTATACATTTCAAAGGTTAAGGTAGACAATTAGCACTTATCTATGATTAACCTGTAATGCACCGGGGAATAGCTCCTGAAGAAGATGTGGCTAGCTTTAGGATCTAAATTCTGCATCACCCATGATTTCCACGTTTCCATGGACTTCTGAAATGCTTCTGTTATATCCATTGTCATGTTAATACTCTCGTTTTCCTCAAAATAGAATCCCCTGGAAATTTACGCAAAAATGTCAGAGGCTCAGAGTTAATTTCTTCCATAAACGTGCCATAATTCTGTTTCCCTAATTTTATGATACTAACTTTGTAAATATGAGAAATAGAAAAATAAGTTAGAAGTGCATACATCTTTACAGTTTTGTCTTCGTTCCACCAATGTCCTGTATTGAATACTAGAATATCTGCTGTTGTCCAGCTGGAGCTAAACCAGTGAAGCTTGTCAACCTTAATGACGCCTCGAACTGCCTCGGGTGCATTCTTAGGTATGCGTCCGATAACTACGAGGAACGGTTCGCGGTAGTACTCTACTGTCAAGTTGTAGTCCTGAAATCGGATAGAGAGAAAGCCCTTATGTTGGCTTATAGGGACTCCATGTTCTTCATATATAGTAGAAATGTTTGAAACTCCTTGTGCAAGCATGCATAACAGAGATTCCCATTGGTTTCTCCCAATGGAGTCACCAGCAAATACTATACGTCCATTTCGACTCCTCTCCAGAAAATCAGTTGCGTTAAATCTGAACCAAAAAAATGAGAATATTTAATTCTTCTTTTTTCATTCTGCATCTTCAAATTTATATTACAGAATACAAATCCCCCTCTTGTATGTTAGTATTTCACGTGAAAGTACTTGCTGCCTAGATTTTGGATGGATGTGTTTGGAGTGGGAGAGATCACGTTGTGGTGATGTGTTTTGCGTCTTATTACCATTGTTTATTACTAGTTGATGTACTTTAAACTCAAATGTTCAATTCAATACTAATGATATGAACTTTCTTTTTCCTTTGATTTTGTGCTGCATCAAAAATGTCAACATCAACAAAGAGTACTCTCGACGAGATTCAACAATTTGTTATCAAAAAGAGGTGAATATATATACTTTGACAGATGACTCGTGATCAGAGAAAAAGAAACCAATATCATTCAGTTCATATAATTCGTCAGATGACTCTGTAACTCTTTTTTCTTGATAAAATATTTAAGATAGACAATCATGTAAATGGTAAGCTTATTTCAGTGATCACATCAACCAGCTAACAATAAGAAATCAACATATATACTACATGTGATGTACCTGGGAAGCTGACAGTCCTTTGGCTGCCACCGCCAGTTTACATAATCTACATCTGATCGACCGTTTCTTCGACAACGAAAACCAGGATCAAGAAAAGGACATTCCTCAGTATACAGCCGGCTCAAATAGCCTTCATCCCGAACCCATTTTCCGTTTGAATAATCACAAACTTTTGAGTTTTCGTCAACAGTACTATTGGAAGTAGTAGAGAAGTGCTGGTTTTGTGGTAAGACTCGGGAAAAGAAAGCAAGACTAGTTAAAGAATGTGATGGTGAGAAGAAGAAAATAGAAGTGATCAGGAGAAGACAGAAAAAGAAAAGAGAGGAATGTGCAAGTTGTTTCTTGGTGAAGAATGAATAAAAGAAAGAGTGGTGTATATGTTGTGGTTGACGAGAATCAGCTTCAAGTAGATCCATAAGAAAAGGAGATGGGAGGGTGGCTTGGCTTAATTAGTTCGTCAGTTTTTTAGTTCGGAGAATTTTGTGGCAGAGTCCATTTGAATAACTTCTCATTTTATACCGGTGGATGTTTATGTTAACACTGGATCCCTTATGTTATCAATGTTATTTTTAATAAATTTCGGAATGAGGGAGAACCGAATTGAGGATGATTCTCATTCCAGGATGACAAGAAATAAACTCTCGCCGCTGGGCGATAGATGAAGAACGTAAATGTAAAATCTTATGGTCAAATAAAATAGTTATATTTGTATATGTGTTCTGCAAGCAATATATAAAATTTCCAAATAAACTATGTTTATATTTTTAAAATTGCTTTTATATAAATGCGGATGTGCATATGCTAATTTAGGGTTGATCATCATAGCCGAGTAATCTTCATTTCATTTTTTTTGTCAACTGGCTGCACCGACAACCTACAAAAAGTAAACTTAGAAACACGTCGTATAATTTTAGACATGGCCATGGTATTTAATGCCCAAATGTGGATTGTCGTTGAATAGATCATACTGGTATGTGACAGTTAAACAATGCATTAATGAACAAAACAATTGATCATCTTATTCTCCAAAATTTGGCTGTATGTCAACAGTAAGAATCTACTCCATAACAAAATTTGGAGTGGGGGACTTCACCTAATGTCTCTTTTTCAAAAAGAAGAGCATTGCCAAGAAGATTTTATTCTTATAGATAAGTCATCAACACATGAAAGTACAAATTCTAACCAGGTCTTATGTTTCTATTGCTGTATAATTGTCCAAAATTTGCATCAATGAATGTTTACTGTTCATAACACAATCAACATAGACATAAAGCCCTTCAATTGATTGTGTTCATGTCCCCAGAATTATGATGAAATGACTTCTCAAATTTGCACAAAAGTACCTACAGAGCCTTCACAACATGGTCATCCAAGTAAGAGATTGCAACAATAGCGTGCAGAGCTGCACCTATAGGAAGAACATCCTCATCCAGTACAAATTCTGGAGAATGGAGTGGCTTATCCGACTTGAGAGTCTCATTTTTTATACCAACAAGGAAAAATGCAGCTGGCATCTTTTGAGAAAAGAAGCTGAAATCTTCCGCTGCCATAGTCATGGGAACCTCCTGCACTTTACTCTCCCCAAGCAAGATTTCACCCATCCTCTTTGCATGTCCATACAAACCTTCATCATTAATTGTAGGAGGGTAATATTTTATGGTGCCCATCATAAATTCTACTACACCGATACATCTGTGTACAGCTGCTTGAGCCTCAATTACCTGTTGATAACAGCAAGTGTGAGTGTGGTTCTACTATTACAGACGAAAGTGGAGAAGCATGTCTCTTTAATAGACCAATAGGCATAATTTACCGATATAAGACCACAATTTTGTCCCTGCAGAATATTACAGTATCATCCACGAGCAACTTAGAGAAATTAGTATCGGAAAACTTCCCATTGAGAAATGACATGCTATAAACATTCCTAGTTACAAACACACATTTTATGTGGTAATTCTAAATGATGAATTTAACAGGTACAGAAAAAAAATCCATGGGAAAATTACTGAAAACTTATGAACTTGTGTATAGTATGAAACCGTAAAAGGCCTGGCGTAATGAGACTAAGTTACACTTGATCCAAGGTCTAATAAGAACCCCAAAAGCCATTTATGCAAACATTTGAATCTAACAGTATGAGCTAGTAACTGTTTTCTGTTTTTAATTATAAGTATTAGTGACACTTGCGAAGATTGCATCAGCATGATGTGACAAACTTTCCCTTAAGGCCTTCATACATAGATTGTTCAACACATACACGGTAAGTAATTCACTTTTATAAGTGCTTCCTTCCAAATTAAGTATGGGAGAAATTCCAATTAGATCTTTCTAAGACCTAGCAAAGTTTCTAGCTTGAGCTTAAAGATTCTTTCCTTACAGAGTTCCCCTCCAGTAACCTTTCTGCATGTTTTCGACTAATTTAAAGGTGATCAAATTGTGATTCAAAGTTTGTAGGTTCACAGAATCCTTTTTTTTTTTTCAAATTTGTTTACAGAATCCTTATTTTGATTCATATATAAACACCAAAGTTAAGAGGCTGCTTATTATCCTGCAGGTGGGAGCTAGTCAGCTAGACAGGCTTACTTATCCTTGTCTGGAAATATACTATTGTCCTGTGTTCAAAGTCAAACATATAAATTGATGTTTCAAAGGATAGTGATTCAAGCATTTAGGAAACAAACATTATTAGATTCAAAAATTATTGCACCTCTTTGATTCTTTGCTGAAGGAAGAGTAAACCTTCTAATGTCGCGCTACGGTAGGTGCCACCAAATCTCACTGTCTCAGGGATTACACTTCCAGTTTTACCACCTTCCATGAAAGTGACCGAGACAACCTAAACAAGGGTTACAGCCATTAAATGCTATCAGCAAAAGTTATTATTTGAAGTGCAAATGCACATATCAAGGACAAGTTCTGTCACGGCCTCCATTAATTAGTTTAGCTTTCATTGACTTTGTCACCCTAATCTAAGCATTGAAGGAGAGGCAACAAAATGATTAAATCTGTACAAATTAGAATGTTAACAAGTACCCGGGCCTCCAGAGGATCTGTTTCTCGCGAGATAATCTGTTGGAGTGCAAGGATTGAGAATGCCGCGGCCACCGTTGGATCTCTAGTTTCGTGAGGTGCAGCTGCATGGCCGCCAATCCCTTGAATTACTGCAGAAAACCTGGCTGAGCCAGCAAGAAGTGGACCTGGTTTTGAACCAATTGTACCAGTGGGCAAATTTGGCCAAACATGTAACCCAAATATTGCTTGTAATTTGTCCACATTACTCTCTTGTAGCATATGATAAGCACCAGCATGGCCCTCTTCTCCAGGTTGGAAGACAAGGTTAACAGTTCCCTTCAATATATTTCAAACAATACCGTCATCAAATGTATAAAAGATTATAAACAAACCACAAAGTTTCCTTTCAAATAACTAATACTCTTTTATGACATAAAGTAGGGTCATAAGCTTACTTTTAACTCGGTCCTTCTGTCATTAAGTAGTTTAGCAGCTCCAAGCAGCATTGTAACATGTGCATCATGTCCACAAGCATGCATTTTACCATTTACCTTGCTTTTGTGTTCCCATTCCACCAATTCCTTTTAAATGCAAATGTTGCTACATAAGCAAATTAAGTCTCTTTTCTAAAAACACAATGGAAGTACTAGATACAAACCAAAAGAAACATGTAAAATATCACTGACAAGGACCCTTTACACCTCTCCTTATCGCTTTTTTTTCATTCAAGCTACCATGATCTGTAGAACGATTTTATTAGAGAATAAGTACTCGCCGCTCTCTCTTGACTCTATTATGCACACTTAATTCTGATCAGAAAGTGATGCATGTATCATGAGAATTCTCAATTCTTTTGAATAATAAAATTAATCATAACGTTTTCAATGAAGTACTGCTTACCTAGCAGCAGCTGAAAAATCTTCACATGCTTCTAAAAATGTTATGGTTTATAAAATTTGATTAAATAATATGTATGACCACACCTAGAGACTATTACTAGTTTTATCTACAGAGTTAAGCTTGCCTTTAGAAAATTTGTTTCAATGTTTGTTCTTACATTCTCAAACTTCACACAATATTAGTAACATATTGCAACCAAAACAAGACCGTCATCCCTAGAACTTTACATGGGCGCATACACACAGATTTGGTTTAAAGACCATCATCCCTCAACCTTGAAATCAGTATACACACTCACTCACAGCCGCAGCTCCAGAAAACCTTCATTGCAGGTAACCAAAAAATCAACTTACTTATAGTAATATGTACAATCAACCAATAAGTACAAATTTTTTTAAAAATTTTATTGGCTTCTTTTAAATACACGAATTCGTTGAATAAAAGGTTCAACTGGGTTCGAAAGGGTTTTGATAAATCATTTGCACAAATTTCACAGAAACACAAATACAATTCAAAATAAAACTTGGAATTTACACATTGCCACCTAAATTATTCACATTCATAATAAATTATGTTTGAACGAAACAAACATATATGTACGATCAATAAAATGTAATGACCAAATGTGTGCACTTAAATAACATAATAAAAAGAAGTGCGGAATATTTATTTTTGGGGTTGTCATTTTAAAGAATAGTTGTCAGACGAGACATAAATAAGTAATATATACGTAGGAAAGGAAAGTATACCTGAATAGGAAGGGCGTCCATGTCAGCTCGAAGAGAAAAGAAAGGGGGTCCACCAGAACCAATAGAAGCTATGAGTCCTGTCTTAGCAACTGGCCACTTGTAGTCTACTCCAATCCAGTCAAGCTCCGATCTAATGAGTTGACTCGTTTTATACTCTTCAAAAGAAAGTTCAGGGTACTCGTGTAACCTCCTCCGTACCTTTTTTAACCACCCAAACAACTTCTCATTTCTGGCCGACTCAAGAAGTTGCTTACTCAGTAACCCAATCTCCGATTCTAACTCGGTCGCACCAAGACTTGAATTTGATTCGGACAGAGACACTGTAAGTAACACTAGATAATACAAAAGGCTTAGCTTCCACATGCTTAAAATTCAACTCCGAGTTGAAGATTCCTCGTTTTTCTTTTTGTTGTCTGTGTCTCGGTTTATTTCTTTGAGATTTTTTTTTCCCTCTTATTTATTTGTTTATAAGAAAACAACTTGTACTTCGATTCAGTTATGTGATTCTGCCCATCCCATAGACTCTGTCAGTTACCTCCTAAAGTATTCATCTGATTAATTACTGTATATTTTTATAAATTATTATTAAATTTAATAAATTAAATTTTATTATATTTTTTTAGATACATCCCATTATTTTTCTAATTAATCACTTTTTTTATCGGTGTCCATGAGCACACGATAAACGCGTAAATTCATAAATTTGGGTCATTTTAATTGGTGTATTTTTTGTGCATGCAGGATGTCCACCATTATTATCGAAAACAACCAATCAAAATGAGTTAAATCCATGAATTTCCATACTTATTGTGTGCCCATAAACACATGATAGAAAAATCGATAGTAATTAATCCAACAATGAACCAGCCTTTTATCAAATAAAATAAATTACTTATTGTGTTCTAATTATATTTTTTCAGATTCTTAAATCATCTGATCTTTATCGAATAATAGGATTAGCTTTCCCAATAAAATCCTATTTAAATCTATAAATATTTTCAAACTTATTAATCAGAGCCTTGTCGAATTAGAAGATTATGTTCAGCCAAAAAAATCATGTTTTCTTCAATGAATTTTTAATTACAAAAATGCTGTCGATAAAATCAAATATCTTCGTCTTTATTTTTATCCCGAACAATTTGATTAACTGGGATGGAGTCTCTAAATTCTGATAATTCATTCTTTGTACCATTCTTGCTAACTGATACTTCTGCTTTAAGATTTTCAATGCTTCCCAACATGAACATCCAAGTAAGTGATTGCAACTGCAGCATGGAGAGCTGCTCCAATAGGAAGAACATCCTCATCTACAATCAAGTGAGGCGTGTGCAAACCAGCAGATTTTAAGGTTTGGTTCTGTATCCCAATCATGAAAAAGGCACCTGCCATCTCCTGGGAATAGAAGCTAAAATCTTCTGCCCCCATACTCCCTGTAACGAGATGCACATTGGTTGCTCCAAGCAAATGTTCTCCAACGCTTTTTGAATGTGTATACATGTGTTCGTCATTAACTGTCACCGGATAAGGCCTCATGTTTTCCAACAAGAAGTCTACAACAGCAGTACACTGATGCACAGAAGCTTGCATCTCTATGATCTGTAGCAACAAGTTTATATTAGTCCTACCTAAACAATCAAAATGTTATTATGAATCCCTAGGAATTCCTCGACAAGAACTAGATAGACCAAAGGAAATGAATACATGCACATTTTTCTCTCCTACTCTTGCTGTCTTGTACCATTTTTCTCTGTTCAGGATACTGGTTTATTCCAAAAATTTTATTTGGACAAAAGTTAGCCCTAAAGTTAAATGGGCTGGCAGCTAGTGTAATTAATTACAGTGAAGAAACATTCTAGTCCTGTCAGTTATGAAATTCCAGACCACTTTCTTTGATGATTTGCACCGGCCTTTTCTTATGGTTAGGTCCGAGGCATTAAACTATTGGATAACTAATCCTATTTATAACATGTTTTGTTTCTTTCTAGTTTCTATATGATTTACCTCTCTGATTCTTAGCTGAGCTTGGGCAAAACCATCAGTGCTCATGCTTCTATATGTTCCTCCAAATTTCACAATCTCCGGTATCACATTTCCTGCTTGACTACCCTCTATGAACCCAACTGAGACCACCTATATGCATCAGAGATTAGAAAAAATCAACATTATTCCACTTAATAAAACAAAGCAAGAAACTAGTAATTTAAGAATAATATATCGAATATACTGCATTGAAAGGTTAGTTACCATGGCCTCTAATGGATCAGTTTCGCGAGAAACTATCTGTTGAAGTGCAACAATTGCCATAGATGCAGCCAGAAATGGATCTTTAGTTTTATGTGGGCTTGCTGCATGTCCACCTTCCCCTTTAATAATGGCTATGAATCTGCCGGAGCTGGCCAAAAGTGGGCCAGGTTTGGAGCCTATTGTGCCAGTAGGCAAGGACGGATCAACATGTAAACCAAAAATAGCCTGAGACCCATCTAAAGCGCCTTCTTTAAGCATATGGTATGCTCCACCGCGTCCCTCTTCAGCAGGTTGAAATACCAGTTTGACAGAGCCCTTAAATACGTTTCGAGCAATAAAGTTTCCTAGAAAGCATTGACATATCAAATGTTTATATAATAACTATGTTTACCTTTAATTCATCTCGTCTGCCTTGGAGCAACTTGGCTGCACCAAGCAACATTGTTGTGTGAGCATCATGCCCACAAGCATGCATTTTGCCATCAATTTTACTCTTATACTCCCACTCAACTAATTCCTGTAATAAATTTAAATCTGTTTTATACAACTACAACAGAAACAGAGATGCAAATCCTTTTAATTTTTATTAGAGTGGAAACTCTTGTTTCAAGTGCTGATAGATGCATGATCTTCTTATCATTTGTTAAAGATCAGCTTATCACCACTACTAAAGCACAAGTAAAATACCACAAAAAGATTTTCTAAGTCTCTAACAAGCTCGATATTTATTCTATCGTTTTCTTTATTATATTTATTATATGAAGTTTAAAGGTTCTATGCGTCCATCATCATTCCAAATTAGTCGCATGTGTAGAAGCTCATGGCTCAGTTTACAGGTTTCATGTGCCCATTAACATCATTTTCAAGTAAGTCGCATGTGTAGAAGCTCATGGCTCAGGTACTGAGTTTTAGTAGTAGTTGTTACAATCATGCACTTTTTACACTTATTATTTTGTCTTGCACAAAGCCGGGGGTCTTCATGGAAACAACCTCCATATTCTTTCAGGATAGGGCCAGGGTCTGCGTACATCTTACCCTCCCCAGAGCCCGCTCTAAGCGGGTTATACTGGGTATGTTTGGTTTGGTTTGGTTATCTTTATTATATCACAGCGAATTTGTAAGGCAGAAAGAATCAATCTGGATGAGTTATGACCATTCCGATTCTAGTATACTCAGTAAAAGTAAACTATGAAGACCCAGCCAGCATCCGCAATATGTCACCCACCTCGGATAGTCACTAAACTATCAAGAGTTAGTAACCGTAACTATTTTCAAAAGCAACCAATCTCCACTGCCATGTTATACAATCAAGACCTTGAAGTTATTGAACATCACACCCTCCCCACTGAATCAAACAAAATGCACAAAATATATTTGCGAATTCATGATTTCAATGATACAATATAAATATTCTAATACATTGTGAATAGCACAAAGTGATTGCATAGGTTTGAAAACTAAGAAAACAACAACGAATCCTGATTGACCTAAGCATGCTTCTTTGCGAACAGCAATAATCTTTTAATATTAGCATGATTTCTGATTTTTCTGGCATTCATTAGAATTTATAACGGTGCTAATCAAAATGCCTGAGATTGCTTCTTACACACCAGTGTCTTCCCCTAATACATGTAAATGAGAAATATATATATATATATATATATATATA